>JBBPBX010015974.1:0-15636 GCA_038048925.1 Garcialebias charrua | reverse complement strand
TCATCCTACTTGCACCGTTATATTCTACCATGTTGTTGTTTACTATATTGTTCTTTTGGACCTTGTAAATATTATATTTCTTTTTTACTTTTTGGTACTTTATTTTGTACCCTTATTACATGTTTTAATATTTCTTGTTGTTGTGTTTTTAGCGAGTCATATCAGTTCTTCTCATCCTGAACATTTCATTGCATTTTTGACCTTGTGTTAATCCGCATATGACAAATAAACAACATAACATAACGACTTGTTGGCTATGCTAGCATCAGCTATCTGTTAGCTTTTTGGTGATCATTCCAAACATCAGTTTACATTAAAATAAAATAAAAACATTTTAGCAGCAGAATAAAACTATGGTAAGTGCAAAAATGAGTGCTCAAATTATTGAGAGCCATTTTTAGAAATATAAATGAAGTAGTTTAACGTGTAATGTATTTGAATTAGAAATTAGGCTGTTATTCATTTTTGTTCTGTTACTTATAGCTAATTATTATTTGAATTTATTGTTTTAAAAAGGGGGCAGATGTAAGATTTTTTTTCTTCATTCTGCTCCCTTTCATTTTATATTTTGTTTTCATATAACATATGTGATTGTTTTGTATTTTACACTAAAATGAATAAATTCATAAATAAAATAAATAAATAAATTAACCCTGCTTATTGTATATTGTATAGACCTATTGTATAAATACGATAATAATCATATATCTGGCAACATTGATCCCATTATGCTTGTACAGTACTGATATGATCCAACACTGATGTTGGTGTTTAGATTTGTGTTATACAGAGTATGTAAAAAGTAAAAAGTAAAAATATATATATATATATATATATTACTGTAATTAGTTTTTAAAAAAAACAGCTGGACTTCTACCCTGTGGTATCGATGATGTCAGCTTTTGGATCCATCCACATACGTCTACCTCACTGATGTAAAAGTTGAATGAAATGCGACAGGACCGCTCAGGTTCAGGTTGCTTTGAAAAACATCAGATCTGATTTATAGCACATGATAAACACCAAGTCGGATTTGAAAACTAAAACTAAAATCAGATTTGTCACGCTCAGACTATCACACAAAATCAAAAATGAGTCATATATGGGACTGAGTGAGATCGATAGGCGGATAGGTGCAGCGTCCGCAGTGAAGCGGGCGCTGTACCGGTCTGTCGTGGTGAAGAGAGAGCTGAGTCAAAAGGCAAAGCTCTCAATTTACCGATCGATCTACGTTCCCACCCTCATCTATGGTCATGAGCTTTGGGTTATGACCGAAAGAACAAGATCTCGGATACAAGCGGCTGAAATGAGTTTTCTCCGCAGGGTGGCTGGACTCTCCCTTAGAGATAGGGTGAGAAGCTCAGTCATCCGGGAGGGACTCGGAGTAGAGCCGCTGCTTCTCCACATCGAGAGGAGCCAGTTGAGGTGGCTCGGGCATCTGGTTAGGATGCCTCCTGGACGCCTCCCTGGTGAGGTGTTCCGGGCACGTCCCACCGGGAGGAGACCCAGAGGAAGACCCAGGACGCGCTGGAGGGACTATGTTTCTCGGCTGGCCTGGGAACGCCTTGGGATTCCCCCGGAGGAACTGCTCCAAGTGGCTGGGGAGAGGGAAGTCTGGGCCTCCCTACTTAGGCTGCTACCCCCGCGACCCGACCCCGGATAAGCGGAAGAAGATGGATGGATGGATGGATGGAGTCATATATGGGTACACAGGGTTTGGGCCATGTTTGTCTGCAGTGTGAACGTAGCTTTAGTCTTAAACTCTGTTTGGTGATACACATTTGTTAAAGAATGCTAGGCCTTTATTATGTGTTGCTTTAAATAGTTGGACATGAGGCAGAGATTTGATTATGATCTGAAAGTGACGAAACTGGATTGAATTAATCCAGAATTGTCCAACGTGGATCCAAAAGCAGATATATATATATATTTTTAACTACACAGCCGTTTGTTACCATTTTTCCCCCTTTAAGTGAAACGGCAGCACGTTGTGGTCAGAGTCTAAAGCCGAGGGCGAATTTGATTGTCTGAGAAGCGGCGTGGAAACCTTTAGCCTTCAGCCGACGCCTCATTAGTCGGAGTGCTAATGAAGCATTCATCTACCGGTACAAGCATTTTTCACCACAGGAAGGTTTAATGTAGCAAACAAGGTTTTCATTAGTATGGTTTTCTTGGTCACTAATGAATAGTCGAATGTCAAACGTGCATTTGATTAAATAAGTTTAGTTCATGACGACTGATTTATGAGCATTTTTTTTTTTTTGCCACCAGTGGATTAATTCAAGCCCAAAATTTAGTTATTGGTGTAAGTTAGCAAATATTTAGGCTGTTCTGTGAAGGAACTCATCATATAATCTTTGAACCTATTTGCTGGTTTTTATTTTACAGACATTAAACAACCACCTGTGGAAAAAAGGAGCTGCAGTGGTGTAATATCATTCAACGCCCTTCAGTAGAAACGTGTTGAAGCCTTAAGAAGATTTCTCTGCTGATCTCGTCCTTCAGTGTCTCAGATCTGTACGAAGCGCCACTTTACCAGAGCAGCAACAGAATCTGAAAACCCTGCCAAGAAAAGAACTTGTGTCTCTAGAGAACTTGTACCATCTAAATTGACTGACAAAAGCTGAAGGACACGATGGAATATAAACAATGCATAGAGCTTTTTGTGTGAGGTGAGAGGGTGCAGGAAACAAGTTTTATACTGACCCGAGACGTCCAGAAATACCGTTAAATAATAATACAGTTAAAGATGTGCTCAAAGTTTGGGATCCATCAGGATATTTTTGTCTTATTGATTTCTGGAGAACAAAATGTCTCAAACATGTATTTTAATCTAAATCTTTACATTTCTTAAATCCTTGCAGGAAACTTTAAAATATAACTATGAGGCCTCCTCCTGTCAAATCCTGTTGTGTTTTACATTAAGAGTTTAGCACTTTGATACAGCTGGGGCGGCTCGGTGTCACGCTCCTGCCACGTGGCCCCCTAGTGGGGTGTGCCCTTGCCTGCCGGCGCGCTTGGTGCCCTCGGTGTTGGGGGCTGGGCGCTTGGGCGTGTGTCGGCTCGGCCTGGTGGCTGCCTGGTGGGGCTCGGGTCCTCTGGTCCTGTTGGGCCTGGGCCTGAGGGGTGTGCATCTTCGGTGCCCGGGCCTTGGTGCCTAGGCCTGGGGCTACGTCGGTGCAGCGGGTTCCGGCGGGGGCCTGTGAGTATGTCGCTGTTGGCCCCGGGGTGTCATTGTGTGTAGTCGCTGGTGGGGCTCTTCCGGTTCTCCCCTATGGTCGGATCTGGGGGGTGGGTGAGTGGTTTATCCTGTTTGGGTGGCCCTGGGGGCTCTGCGCTCGGGGTCCCTCTTGGGGTCTTGGGCTCTGGTCCCCCCTTTGTCTGCCTCGGGTCTTGGGGGTCGGGTCTCTGATGCTTCGCGGTCACTATTGAATGTTCTATTGGAGAAGCCTTATACACTTATGCATGCTCACAACCACACACGGATAGATGCAGGGATGTATATCAGGTATAGTATATAGATATGTAGATGTGTATATGACTGTATATGCATGTATATGTATGTATGTAAATATATGTAGGTATATGTATATATATTTACAGAAAACTACTGCAAAGCCATGAATATTCTAAGTCTTTTATACGTATGTGTTTACTTGCTGTGTTCTGTCGTGTTCATTGCAGGTTTACAGACAGTGGTCGGGTGTGTTTGCGTTGTGCTCTCTTTGTGTATGTTTAACATATTTTGTGGTCTTACTTTCCTTCTTTCCTTTCTTTCTATCCTATTAAAAAATTCATAATGGTGTTTAGAGGATGGCTGTAAGGTGAGAAGGGAGGCCATCTATTAAAGGGGAGAAAAAAAAGAGTTTAGCACTTTTAAAATTAAATTCATTTTAACTGTTTGATTAAAACAATTTTTTTCTTAGCTACTAATTTGTAGCGCGACACAGAAATGTGTTTCTAAATGAAATGATCACCTCATTTTCCTGAAGCTTGATTGAGAAACTCTGTGAAGAATCATGCTGTTGTGGTGGACCACTAGGGGGCTCTACTCACACCCAGTGGACCGAATGTGTTACAGGATGCTTTTATTGTGAAAGGTCCAGAGGACCGGATGTTGCTCCAGTGCGCACCGCTCTGGCCAACTCCTCGTTTCTGCAGCAGAAGGATTACCGCTCGCTGGCCCGCGAAGCCGACCGCATCCTGCTGGCTGCGAGGACTTTCACGGTCCAGGCGGCGGTCCCCGGAGCTCCAGCAGCACCTCAGCTTCAAGCATCGCCCTCAGCGCCGGACGAGCCATCGGTCGTAGCAGGAGTCGCTACCCGCAGGCGGACAGGAGCCACCTTTTGTTTCTACCACCAGCGTTTTGGCGCCAAAGCACGACGATGCATCCCGCCGTGCAGTTTCAAGCCGCAGGGAAACGAGAACGCCAGCGGCCGCTAGCAGTCGCGGCCGTTGGCGACAAGGAAAGGCTGCTTTTCATTGAAGACTCGGGCCTCCTACACTGTCATGATTCGTGTTTTCCAGTTTGATTTGTGGTTTATTTCATGTTTTGCCTCCCTGAGTTTCCATCCGTTCTCAGTACTTTGCACCGTTTTTCACCTGTTCACTGTTGTAATTTTGCCCAGGTGTCTCCACTCTATTCATCAGCTCCAGTCCACGTAGTCACCCAGGTCTCACTTCACCTTCGGCCTGTCGTTGTTTGTTTCATGCCCTGTCTGGTTTTCCTCTGTGTCTCCTCGAGTTTTTGTCTTTACCGCAGCCCCGTCAACTGTGTCTTATTTCTTTAATCGATCCTTCATTTTTTTATTGAAGCTCCTTGTGTCAATGTGCATTCCTGGGTACTGCTATATTTCTTTATAGATCAGCATTAAACTTTTCTTTCCAGTTAAAAACAGTAAAAAAAAAAAAAAGATTTTAAAATTGTTTCTTCCAGTAAATCTCTGGTTTTATATAGTGATTATGATCCTTATTACCATAATTTCTGCAAATGGAACATTCTACAATACCAAATGAACAGTTAGAAACATATAATAGCGGCGCTGCAGTGATGGTCAATGCTGAACACCATTTTTCAAAGTGGTGGGAGTTGCAGTTCCAGGTTTTATTCTTTTTCTTCACAGTTTAAAATTCAGCGACAGCTCCCAGCTTTTAACACTGATCCTCACATTTAACCTCTCAGTTCATCCCAAACGTATTGAATGAAACTGGGGTCAGGACTTTGTGCCGACCCAGAGACCAATTATTTGTGAACAGGTTTTTTTTTTTTCTTGCCTGAGGGCAGTGTCTTGCTGAAATAAAGAGAAGTCAAACAGAAACCTCTGCAGCACAGTTGGTCCTGAAATATTGTTTAAAATCATCTGTGGGCTTTAAAGGTGCTATATGTAGTTTCTGTATGACCAAAACACTTAGAAAATTTTTGAACAGGGAAAGCATTCTTCTCCCTCCCCCTCAGAGCCATATATGGCTGCTCCCCGTGGTCTGCTGAACTTGAGATCAGCTCCGCCTCCGCTGTCAGCTCCTCTTGGAGCCGCTGCATATTCTGTGTTTATATGTTAATAAAACGTTCTAAAAAAATAAAATAAAACCATGGAGCGCTGGTCCAGCACTCCAGAACACCAGAAAATCTGCAGGGACTGGAGCAGCCACGTAAAACCTGAGTTTAATTCGCTCGTGACAACCTCAGTCATTTCCTCATTCAATGCACTCAGCGGAGGGAGAGGAGAGAGGAGGAGGAGCGATCACTTGACTTTTGGCAAAAAAACAAAAGAATAGTCCAGATAAGGGATGAAGAAGGGGAATTTAATACATTTGTGTCACATATAAAACAGTCCTGCATCGCTTTGCAATTATTTCAACGAGAACCTGCGCAGCCGCTGCGGGCTCGCAGGCGGGGGCGTGGGTTGGGGGGGGCTGGGTTAGGAGCGTGAGAAGTTAGAAGCTCTGTTTTTATTGGCTGGTTAACCGCGGGGCGCTTTGGTTTTTATAAATGCTTTTATTACCACCGGGAGACGCCAGAGGACTATAGTTTTTTTCAGAGATTACCTGTCAAACATCAATCTATCATAAAATAGTGGCAGAGTGAAGAAATATGTTTAAAAAATAAGTTACACACTTAAAGCTCCACTGACATGTTCTTTTAACTTTTCAAAAAATGGCACAACATATATAAATATTAAGATAGACCTCTGACCGTTTTTGCTAAAATAATGTTAAATGAATGACAATTTCTCTCAAAATAGTTTAAAATTAGCGCCGTTTTTTTAGACCGTAAATCCGGATCTTCCGGTCACGTGTCAGCATTCCCGTTTGTGACGTCACGTCCGATACTGAACTCTGCTCAAACGACAAAAATACTGAGTTTTCATGTGTTTTTTCACTACAGTTAGCAAGTTAAGCATATAAACACACGTTTCCGATCATTTTTATGCACTCAAAAGTAGTTTTTAGATGAAAATAGAGTGTTTTTAGGTGCGCTGGCGAAATTTACGAACGGACTTCCGGGTTGCGAATTTTTGGAAAAAACGAAAAAAATACTGAGTTTTCATGTGTTTTTTCACTACAGTTAGCAAGTTAAGCATATAAACACACGTTTCCGATCATTTTTATGCACTCAAAAGTAGTTTTTAGATGAAAATAGAGTGTTTTTAGGTGCGCTGGCGAAATTTACGGACGTGACGTCAGAAACAGGAATGCTCACGTGACCGGAAAATCCGGATTTACGGTCTAAAAAAACGGCGCTAATTTTAAACTATTTTGAGAGAAATTTTCATTCATTTAACATTATTTTAGCAAAAACGGTCAGAGGTCTATCTTAATATTTATATATGTTGTGCCATTTTTTGAAATGTTAAAAGATCATGTCAGTGGAGCTTTAAGCTTTAAGACAAAAGGGCTTTGGAGAAATATGTTTCTTTTTTTAACCTGATCCATGCATATTAACCTTAAAACCAGATGTTTTGCAATCGGAGGAGAAGGGGGGACTTCAGCAGAAACACTATTCCTTCTAAACACCTTTGTCAGATAAAACAATGATAAAATATGTACTTCTGTTAAACTAGAAGGTGTTTGTGTCTTCCTCTGAGACAACACAAGACTTAGGCCCTGTGCACACGTAGCCGGATATCAGTAAAACTGAACAGTTTATCATGCGGTTTGGCCTTTCATCTATGGAAGCCATCCGCTTCCATATTCATCCACACGTGAACTCCGGTTGATGTAACTATACACGAATAATTAAAAAACTCCGACCAAAGTGGAGATTTGAGAATTCTCCGCTTTCGAGTTTGCGTGTGGACTTTCAGAACCGGAGGTTTCTGCTCCAGCTGGAGCGGCGCTGACATCACATAATGCTCGGAGAAAAAAAAGCACTAAAAATGTCAACATACCAGCTCTGACATGATTCCCAGTCGGCATTTTCCTGCGTTTTATTAACTTTGTAATCCAACACAATATTTAATAGTAGTTCAACCTTGCGGTCTGTTCACACAAACGAATGAAAAAAAATGAAAAAAATAACAGGAAGTTGTGGTTGGTTTGAAGGGTTGTGACTGCACTACACTGCCACCTACGGGTTCAGCATATTCATTACAACGTTCTGTGGTGAAAATAAACGGGGACATGTAGATGAACATTTTAAATATCCGAACATGTATGTACAGAAAAAAAAAATTTGCGCAGATATTCGTTTTTCAAACACCAGGCTACGTGTGTACAGGGAGTTAGGCTACACACTTTTCAGTCAATTCACTTTAAGACCTTTTCACTCTAAACTGATATAAAAAAAACTACAACAAGCTGGTTTTACGAGCAAAAAAACCCCCGATTCTGGAGCAAATAATATAGAAAATTAGGATCCTTTCATGAATAAGGTTGAATTTCTGTCAAATTCCTTCTGACGGGACTTCTGCATTGTGGTTTTGTTGCACTGTATTAACATCTGGAACGCTTAAAGCTGGATTTAAAAAAAGGAGTTTTGACAACTAAATTGTTGTCTGACATACTTGTTTTGTTCAGGGTTTACGTTTGATCTTGTCTGTGTTTGGTTAATTGACACAGAATTTTCTTTCTGGAGCAGGAGCGACGTGCTGAAAGTAGAAACAAACTCTCATCACGTTAGCTTTGATACAATCCAACACCAGCGTTGGTATCAAATGTTGGTGTTGTATACATGGCAGATGGATCAAGACTGTTCAATACGGGTCACATATGGGGGAACACTGGATTTGGGCCTCTTTTGACTGAAGATGTGCAGAGAAAACAAGTGTTTTCTGTCTCAGGCCCTGTTTACACGAAAACAATTTCTGGTGAAAATGGAAGACCATCGTTGCGTTTGTACTGTTCATTTACACGAAAAGAGCAAATGCTTTCTCTGACAACAGCACAATTTGAGAACAGGTTCCAGAGTGCAATGGTTCAAAAACATCCAGGTGTCCGTCGTCATGTAAACAGAAAAAAATAGATATTTTCTGTCCGAGAATCCTTGGCTCATGTGCAGTATAATGCAAAACATAACGGCTTCCTACAATCCACAGAAGAAGAAACTATCGACAACAGACTGGCATGGTTCCCAGTCAATGTTCTCTTGAAATTTAGTGTTTATTTAAATTCAAAGTCACCCTAAGGCCTAAGCAATAGTTGAAACCCGTCATCTGTCCATAGAAATACAGTGTACAGGGTCCTCGAGTTACGGCGATTCGATTTTACGAACGCGCATCTCATAAAAAAATTAAAAAATAAATAAAAATCTTGTTTTATGTGTTTAAATGTTCTTGATTTCATGTGTACAGCACTTTGTTGCAGCTGTGGTTGTTTTAAATGGCTTTATAAATAAAGTATTATTATTATTATTTTTAAGCCGATTTACGCAGTTTCCACCAGTTTCCACCAGTTTCCACCAGTTTCCGCCAGTTTTCGGCAGTGCCCGGTTAGCTTTGGTTAGCTCTGGCCTCGACAGCCGGCTTTGGACGGACCGTGTCCGATCAGAGGTTGCTGCGCTCGGATACATGAGCTGGAGCTGAACGGCGGTTTTGCGGAGGGACGGATGGACGAAGGAAAACAACGCTGTGGACCGCGTGAAGCAGCAGACAGCGAGCTGGACCGGAGGAGCAACGAGATAACATGCTAACAAATCTAGCTGTAGGATGGACGGGTGGATGGTGTCACCAGACGACAGAAACAGCAAGCAGGACCGGAGGAGCAACAAGCTAACATGCTAACGCCCCACCGAGGACACGGAGCCGATGGCCAGCGGAAAGGCCTGCTGCGGCCGGGAGCTCGCCTCGATGTCCGCCTGGCAGCCTCAGATGTTGGATGGACACAGAGATAACATGCTAAAACGCGGAGAAACAGCTGCAGCAGCCTTTTGGAGGGGCTAACATGCTAACGTGGCGCAGCCTTTTGGAGAGGCTAACATGCTAACGTGGCGCAGCATTTTGGAGGGGCTAACATGCTAACGCGGCGCAGCCTTTTGGAGGGGCTAACATGCTAACGTGGCGCAGCCTGTTGGATGGACACCGCAGAGAAATGGCTCCCAGAAAGTTATTAAGTCTTTTTCCCTTGATTATGGCTCTAAATGTATGGAGTTAACATTCTAACAGTCCTTCCTGTAAACAGTTTGGACCGCGTGAAGCAGCACGAAGCTGCAGAGCTTGGACGTATAGCGAGCTAACATGCAAAAAGACGGAGACTGGCTTGACCAGCTCAAAGTAAGAACTTAACTATTTATTATTGTTCCAAATGTACTGTATGTGTTTTTGGATAACTATGTAGAGTACTGTGTTAGGATAGGCGAAGTGCTTGGTAACTTGGTAACTGTAGGCTACAGTACGTACATGTACGTGTATAAGTGGTGGCTCGTGTGTTTTCCGACTTACGGCGATTTTCGACATGCGAACGGTCGTAGGAACGGAACTCATTCATAAGTCGAGGACTACCTGTATTTTATCCTCTGCCATCTCGACCGTTGTAGCTTGTTTAAGGTAGACCGTCTTTTTTTTTTTACACATGCACACTTAGTTTCAAGTTCTAAAGAACATGGCACCAACTAGTGGTGTGGTGGGGGAATTACACCTTTTCCAAGTCTACTGTTGCTGTGTAAACAGATTGGAATAAGAACATTTTCATGTAAATGTGTTAACAGAAATAGGGGGGGGGGTCAGTTTTCATTGGACTGTTGTTGTGTTAACAGGGCCTTAGTGTTGAACTTGGACATATTGAATGTGGTGGGTTGACACTACTTTCATAGATGAAGACGGTTGGTTGTTTAGACACTTTGTTGTGAAAAAATTAAACCTGAGGTGACTTGACTGTTTGTTATTCGTATTCTGGTATTCATCCGAAACGTCGGTGCCGTGACCGTCCAGTACGAGTACACGAACTGTTACCTCTTACAATAATATTATTAAATCCGCAAACAACAATGTAAAATAAGAAATTTAATTCCTCTTTTGAACAATTCAACCTCATCCCATATAAACCTTCAAATAATTAATAGTTTTTTTTTTTTTAAATATGGTCAGTCATGCTGATGTCACACTGACTCACCGTGGATATAATGGTGAGTTCGCCGGTGCTGGTTTTGTGCTACAGTTCAATGCCAAATATGAGTTTGTTAGAGAAGCATCAATTCAGCAGAATAAATGGTGTTGAAAATTGAGGCCAAAGGCTGTGAATGCAAGCGCCTCTATTGTGTTGCTTTGACAGAATTAAAGAGGTAATAGAGAAATTAGAGGTATTTAAAAATCTTTATGTTTTAAATTCCTTATCCATCTTAAAGATTTACTTTACTGGTTCTTCAAGTGTTCTGAGTTTCACAGGGTTTTGACCTGACCTCATTCCTGTTTTTTACTAGGTGCACAAAGCTGATTATCAAAGCCTGTCATGCTGCACGATATCTAATTAGGTCTCCCAGAACAGATTACAAACAAAATGTTCGGCTCCAGTTTATCGCCTGAAAAGATGTGATCAAAATGTGTTTGACCTTGTTGATATTGAATCTGTGTCACTCGTTTGAATAAAAGATGGACTCAAATCTTAGGAAGTTGGAGTTCATCCTGATCTAGTCGGGGTGAACTTCCCTCGTTGCAAAGAGTTAAAAATCTCACACCTGTTGTCTTTGTGTGAAGTACCGGTATTTATTTTGTTCTAAAGATGAAAAATACCTATCAGCAGACGTAGTAAGTTTTATATACTGTATATGGTGATTGTAATTAGGATATAATTATGTGTGACTGTTTTCTATTAATTATATTCTATTAATTATATTCTATTTTATTATTCATTTAAACTTTTAAAATCTTGGTTTGTCCCTGCTTCAATCAGTTGGAAATGTGAATAAAATTAAATAAAGAGTATTGCGTTCACTTACTCCATATGTAACTCCTTGGTGGAGGCAGGAGTCGCGGGACGAGGAGACGCACTCCGGACAACACTCGTTGGGAGGGATCCTCAAATATTCACCCTGTGGACGTGGTGGGGGACATATAAAAAAAAATGTTTAAAAACCAGTCAGGAAGACAACAGGTTCATTTCCACAGAAACTGACACGAGGGGCTGATGAGAATAACAACACAAAGTCTATTTTAGATGCATGCAGCACAAATACACTGCAGACAACACAACACGTTTTAAAATGCATTGAGCTATCTTCTTTACCGCACGATAACTGAGGCCGACTCTGTGGCAGGAAGCAAATAAGAAAGCAGCGACGGTCAGGAGTTCATGGTTTATTTGAATAAAAATGGTATTGGATTATAAAAAAATATATTAAAAAAAACAAGAATGAAGGAATACAATTTGTTCATGGTGAGAACGTCCTTCTAGAGATTCTGCAAATATGGTGTTAATGGAAAATGGAGGACGAGACAAGCTGCATGTGAACAATAAAAAAAAAATTTCTGTAGCAGAAATAACAAAACGACAAAAGAAAAGTGAGCTGAAGCATTAATACAGACACACGGAAGGTGTTTACTGGATTTTCATTTTGGCACTTCTGATTAATATTTGACAGCAAGAAGAAAATGAAGTTACAACCACCTATTATTTGAATTGGTAAACTGAGCACTTAACATTTTTTTTTACTTTACATTTTGGCGTCTGTGTTGCTCAACGTTTTGAATTTAACTTGATTTGCTGCCTAAGATTTAGCAAAAAAATAAAATGTAGACGTACGGGAAGAAGCCAACGGAATTTTTTTTTTTACAATCAGAAAGTTTCTCTCATAATCTCAGTCCATGTTTCCAGATTTGACTGTGAATTTACTGTTTTGTGTCCAGTTTCTTACCAAATGAAAACTGCCTCTATCGGAACAACATGGAGGCAGTTGTCCCCGTTGAGTTTTCAGTCTAAAGGTGGTCTTTGCTGCGACTGTTGGAGAATCTGAACTGCAAGAAAAACACGTTTCCGGCAGAAGTCTTGCTGGATTCTGCGGTGCCTGCCACTAGAGACCAGGCGCTGGGTTTGCTTTTGAAAATGACAAACTGTTTATATGTAATGTATTCTAGCCCACACAATATTTTGATGCTCACATCTGATCCACTTTAGCAGATTTTATCCACTGGGTGCGATTTAAAAAGAAGATTGGCTGATCTGAAGTAGCTTTTTTTCTTTCTTTTTTTAATGGCAATTATTCATCTGGGAAAAGCCATAGATGCTTTAGAGTTCATGGAAATGAAATATATTTTTATCTTACTATATATTATATTCCTTTAAAGTGTGATTGTTTGTATTCTTTATACTGTATTTTATATGGCATTTTATATCATAATTTTATGTGTTAGAAGAGAAGGCAGTTTCTGTTCCAAAGAAGTTTTGTTTCTGGTAGGAAGAAATTCTTAGTTGCACGCCTGTCTTTCTCACAACAGACAAAACACCAGTTTTGAGACATTTTTTTATAATGTTGGTGCTTCTGTCAGAGCACTTGTCACATGATGACGGCAGAGGCTTCCCTGATGACAACCACTTCCTGGAGGTGTGGCCAGTGTTGAAGAAAAGCTGCTGTCACCGAGCAGTGTTGCCAGGTGAACGATAATTATTGTATTTGTACAACAATTTTGCCCATACGATGTACAATCAATAATCCCAAAAAGGCAAAAAATATGATTATTTGATGTAGTTGTAATCGGTTGCCATCAGCCTGTTGCATCTGTGTGTCTGAGTTTTTTTGTGAACCCTGAATGCATCTGGAAATTCCAGCCAATCGTGCTTTTCTAAATGTGACCTATGAGTGACGTGCATGCGTCTGCCTCAGAACAACGGCCACGATTGGCTGAATAGTCTGCTGCGCACGCCCCATAAGGGGAAAGAAGAAGAAGCAGAGCAGGTGTAACACTGGTCTGGAAGAAGAAGCGATGAAAATGAGTGAACAAATGAAAGGGGGGGCTCGTTTATGTAAAGTTAAATGTAAAATGATAATAAATAAATATATTAAGAAGATATGGCAGGAAAACTGGGACATTACTGATACAGGAAGACAGTTACACAACATTCAGAAAAAGGATACACAAGGAAAGCAGGAAGAAACAGGAACTTTGAATCAATAATTACTCACAATAGGACACGCAGGCCTTCATAAATCTCTTAAAATAATTGGAAAGCATGCAACAGGACTATGTGACAAGTGCACCAGCAATCTGGAATGTCCAGGGTATGAAACAGAAAGAATGCATTTCCAAAAATAAATAAATAAAATTAATATTAAACTTACAATTAGGGATGTTTTTAGTAATATCAGTAAAGCTAAATATCAAATTATTATTTTCTTGAAAAATACAAACTTAATAGAAATAATTTAGTTTCGTTATTAAATTAACTTTACAGAATTAGGGTTGTTGTTTTTTTCCGTTATCTCCTGTCCACACTCCAGCTCAGTAGGTGGCAGTAATGCACCTTACAGTTGGTCTGCCAACCGCCATAAAACAAAACAAGAAGAAGAAGAGGCGGCTCATTAGTTCCCACCGTACTGACGCCACAGAGCTATGAGAGCATACTGTTATTTTGGTTATGACGGGTGTACGATAATTTCCCTCAAAATACAATATTTTTTATGTCTCTAGTATGATAATCCTACATTTCTCACCTGGCAACACTGTTACAGAGGCCTCAACGCCATTTTGAAAGACGCAGCCTCGTGGTGTGCTTGAACTGCCCAGCATCATATTGCATTTTGATTAAATAAACCTTTTTATTGAGCAATAGATGGCTTCTCCGGAGCTGCTTCAGACTGTTCTGAACACTTGCTAACGGAAACTTCGAACAAATCTTTTGAAAATTCAAGATTTAAGTCTACGAGCATCTGGGACACAACAGGGGACATTTGGAACCAAGGAAAAGTTTTGAGAATTCTGAAGACGCTCACAAGTTTGACAACTACCGGTACTCTCCGACAGTCGCAGCTCAGTGAGACACCAGCTTAAAAAGTACAAAAAGGCTGACTTCATATTTATTTAAAGGGTCTCATTGAAGAACGTAAGATGCTAAAACAGAAAACGTCAATGAAATTTGCTCAAAAGCCAAACATTTTCTAATCAGTTTCTGTTAACTGTGATAACTTTTTATTTATTTTTTAAAGACAGCGGAAGTTTCTTTATTTATTTTTTTACCCTTCAAAAGGTGTTTGGATAAAGTTGTGGTTGTGAATTTACTTGTGAACTGCTGCATGTAAGAAGTAAATAGGTCAAATCTGTAAAAAATGGCTAAATATGAAAATAAATGTTATTAAATAACTAAAACATTTTACTTAGAAAACATCACTGCTGGATGGAAAGCATTAAATAAAAGATTGCAATTAGCAAACATCCCAAAAATAAATGAGACGTTTTGCTTTTAAACAATTCTCTTTTTTTTAAATCCTGAACTTTAAGAGCATCCCGGCGGGTCCGAGTCAGTTCTGATACGATACCCTAAGCGAGCGACCCAAGTTCTGAATCAGACTGATGAATAATTTTAATACTTTAGTATGAGTTCATGAGCTGAATATTTCCTGGACCTTCTGATTCCTACAGTTATATTTATTATTATTATTATTATTATTATTATTATTATTATTATTATTATTATTATTATTATTATTATTATTATTATTATCATTATTAATGATAAAAGATGATGGAGCACAAAAACTTTAAGATGATAAAGAGCAGACCTGTAGAGATGCATATAAATGGAGGATTATGGGTGAAACACAAAATTCTGTTGATGCGTTTCCGAAAGATCAGCTGAAAAAATATATTTTTTAAAAAGGCAGAAAGTTAATCTAGACTGATGATATAATCTGTTGTTTAATATTTTACCAGTGTAGATGACAGGGGGCCACATTTTAAAAGTGTTTTAAATAAAACGGAGCACAAGGGTTGCTGAGCGCGATGACTAATTTTTAATTAACGTCGGATTGCGAGATGGCAGAGTGAAATTCATGAGACATCGATTGTTGCCTTGACGGAGCGTGGGAATTGGATTTGAAGGCGTCACCGCGGGCTTGATGTTTAAAAACACATTTATGAAGAAACATGAATAAGTAAAGATGTGCAGATGGTGTAAAAGGAAAAAAGAGCATTTAAAATGTGTTTCTAGGAATTTCACAGAGACGAAACAGAAGAATGAACCAGAACGACTGAACAGCTGCCGCTGAGGGGAGTA
>JBBPBX010015973.1:0-24837 GCA_038048925.1 Garcialebias charrua | reverse complement strand
GTTACTAAACTTGTTCTCTGTGCCTCCAGTTCTCCTGTGTTCTTGGATCCCTTCCTGTTCTGGTTTTCCTTGGGTTCAGTTCCTGGTCCTCGTGCCTGATCTACAGCCATTCTTCTGTGAGACTGATTCACCTTCCTCTGGACTCACTTGGATTCACTCTCATGCTCCACTCAAACCATCCAACCTGTAAGAGGAAAAACAACACGAGTAATCAAAGGACCACTCTTATTCCAACCCATCTGACATCCTGTTTGTTTCTCAGGAGCTCCAGAGGACCACCTGTATATAGTCACCTGCACAATAAACACTGTTGAATTTTCTATCTTGTAGAGTCTTGTCTCGTTCTGGGTCTCGTACCATCTGGGTTTACTGAAATCATTACAGAATGCCCCAGCCACACAAGACCCAGAGCGAGACCAGGAGCGAGCAAGCATTATCCACTTCACAGGAACAACGAATGGATAGACTTGAAAACATGTTTGAACGTTTCTCTTTGCAGCAACAAGCCGCTCAGGCCAGCGTTCAAGACCTGGGAAACATGGTGTACACTTTGAACCAACGGCTTTCATCTTCGGATGCACCTGCAGCTCCTCAGGAGTCCGGCGCCACCGCCTTCGTCCCCGAGAACCATCCCACGTCTCAACTAGCGGTAAAACCCTCTGAATTCTTTTCTGGTGACCCTGAGAATTGTGAAGGATTTTTGCTGCAATGTAAATTGGCCTTTAAGGGGGCTCCCCACACGTATGCAACCAGCATTTCCAAGATAACTTACCTCGTTAGCCAGCTAAAGGGTGAAGCATTAAGATGGGCCAATTCCTTCCTGTTGTCTCACGATTTGGATTCTGTCCCGTACGATGTCTTTTTACAAGAGTTTTGCAGAATATTCGACCGGCCGATGCAACAACCCAATGCCATAAAGCGACTTCTGGGACTACGTCAGGGTCGACGACCAGTAGCGGAACACGCCCTCGAGTTCCGCGTCATCGCTGCCCAGACCGGTTGGAATGAACTATCTTTACAAGGTACATTTCTAAATTCCTTGTCGGACATTATTAAGGATCAAATTGCTTGCCGTGATGAACCAGGCAGTCTGGATGAACTTGTAAACCTCGCCGTTTGCATCGACAAACGTCTTCGAGAACGCTACCGGGAAAGAAGCTACAACTACCAGAAGCTCTCCACTTTTGGGTCCACGACAGCAGCAGGTGAGCGAAACGCCTACAGAAACATACCAACGAACTACAAACCCCAGAGAGACTTTGTTTCCGAGTCTCCTTCACCAATTGGTCCAGCCACTCGCCTGCGTGCACTACCAGAACCCGAACCGATGCAGGTGGGGCGGGCCCATATATCTCCTGAAGAGAGGCAGAGACAAAGGAGCTTGAATCTGTGCAATTATTGTGGAGAGTCTGGTCATTATCTGCGCAACTGCCCGTTGCTGGGAAACGAGAGGTCCCACCAGTAAGAAGAAAGATACGGGTGGGAGCTTCAAATTTTTCTGCCACTCATCGACTCACATTAAAGATGACACTCCAAACCTCCCAAGATTGTCTCCCTGTTTCTGCACTGGTAGACTCTGGTGCTGAGGAGAATTTAATTAGCATGAATTTAGTCAAGGAATTATCCATCCCCACACAAACGGTTGACCCATTATCTGTAGCAGGTGTCACTGGGGATGTGTTAGGTCGGATTCGATGTAAAACTGTGGGTTTGCATTTAATATCTGGAAACCACCATGAAACGACTGATTTTTACGTTATTGAGTCACCAAACACACCATTGATTTTAGGCTACCCCTGGTTGAAGAGACACAACCCAAACATTAACTGAGAGCTCGGGAGAGTGGAGGGATGGAGTGATTTTTGTTTGAGACACTGTTTACGTGCCGCCATTTATGATCTTCCTAAGGCTAATTTCACTGAGGAGGATGTTGACACTACTGGTATTCCCCCTGTTTACCACGACTTGGCTTCTGTGTTCAGTAAACAGAAAGCTCTATCTTTGCCCCCTCATCGTCCCTACGATTGTTCCATCGACCTCCTTCCTGGGTCCCCACTGCCTTCGAGTCGTTTGTATAATCTTTCTGGTCCTGAAAGAGGATCTATGAAAGAGTACATTAAAGACTCCCTCGACTCGGGTATTATACGTCCATCTACATCACCAGTTGGAGCAGGTTTCTTCTTTGTTAAAAAGAAGGACAACTCTTTGAGACCTTGCATTGATTACAGGGGCTTGAACGCCATTACTGTCAAGAACAAATATCCTCTCCCACTCATAGACTCTATTCATGAACAACTTCAGTCTGAAACCATCTTCACTAAACTGGATTTGCGCAACGCCTACCATCTAGTGTGCATAAAAGAGGGAGATGAGTGGAAGACCGCTTTCAGAACACCACTGGGACATTTTGAAAATCTGGTTATGCCTTTTGGTTTAACAAACGCTCCTGCAGTATTTCAGGCTCTGGTCAATGACGTTCTGAGAGACTTCTTAGGTGATTTTGTGTTTGTATACCTGGATGACATTCTCATTTACTCTCACAACGAAGAAGAGCACATAACACAAGTCAGGACTGTATTAAAGAGACTGTATGAGAATTAACTATTCGTTAAGAATGAAAAATGTGACTTTCACGTGTCTTACGTGTCATTTTTGGGATTTATTTTTGAAGGTGGCCGATACTGGACTGATCCGGAGAAAACGAGGGCTGTGGTGGAGTGGCCCGTTCCCGAAAACAGGAAACGGTTACTACGATTTCTGGGGTTTGCTAACTTTTATCGACGTTTCATTAAGGATTACAGCCGCATCGTTGCACCCCTCTCGCAACTCACCTCCACCAACAGGACTTTTAGATGGACACCTGAGGCAGACGCAGCCTTTGGTAAGCTGAAACAACTATTTTCATCCACACCTGTTCTCAGTCACCCTGACCCCAACCGTCAATTCATATTGGAGATGGATGCCTCTGACACTGGTGTGGGTGCAGTGTTGTCCCAAAGTTCTCCCACGGATATCAAGGTCCATCCATGTGCCTACTTCTCTCACCGTCTATCCCCTGCCGAGAGGAATTATGATGTTGGCAACCGCGAACTGTTGGCTGTTAAATTAGCCATGGAGGAATGGAGACATTGGTTGGAGGGCACAGAGACACCTTTTGTTATTTGGACTGATCATAAGAATTTAACTTACCTCAGGGATGCTAAGAGACTGACACCCAGACAGGCACGATGGTCTTTATTTTTCAACCGCTTTAACTACATTCTCACTTTCAGACCGGGTTCAAAGAACATCAAACCAGATGCTCTTTCTCGCCAGTTCTCACCCACGGATGCTCCGGATGCTGAGGAGAGGATGATTCCTCCTGTCCGCATCGTGGGAACTTTGACTTGGACTATTGAGAAAGAGGTGAAGGAGGCTCAAAGGCTGGAACCTGACCCAGGCACTGGACCTCCCGGAACCCTTTTTGTCCCTGCCTCCGTGAAATCGAAGGTATTAACTTGGCACCACACAAACAAACTCTCTTGTCACCCTGGTATTGCCCGCATGTTATCTCTAGCCAAGCAACACTTCTGGTGGCCGACTATGGCTCAGGACATCAAGGAGTTTGTCGCTGCCTGTCCTACATGCGCAAGGAACAAGTCTGGGAACCAACCACCCGCGGGACACCTCTGCCCACGCCTGCTCGTCCCTGGTCGCATGTAGCAGTGGACTTTGTCACCGGTCTACCCCCTTCAGACGGCCACACCACCATCCTCACAGTCATCGACAGGTTTTCCAAGGCAGCTCACTTCATTCCACTGCCTAAACTCCCCTCTGCGATGGAGATTGCTCAACTTCTGCTCCAACATGTGTTTAGGGTCCATGGTATTCCCTCTGATGTGGTTTCGGACCGTGGTCCTCAGTTCATCTCCCAAGTTTGGCGCAGCTTTTGTCAGTCACTGGGGGCATCTACCAGCCTAACCTCAGGGTATCATCCCCAATCGAACGGTCAAACGGAGAGATGCAACCAGGAGTTGGAGGCCATGCTTCGGTGTGTGGTGGAGTCCAACACCTCGACTTGGAGTCAGCATCTCATTTGGGATGAATATGCCCACAACACCCACAAGTCCTCGTCTACAGGTATGTCGCCTTTTGAGGCATCTCTTGGCTATGCACCTCCTTTGTTTCCCAGCCAGGAGTCTGACATTTCGGTCCCGTCTGTCCTCCACCACTTCCGGCGATGTTGACGTGTTTGGCGCCAGGCTAGATCTGCTCTTCTACGCACAGCGGCCCAGAATAAGCGTTTTGCTGATCGCCGCCGCTTGTCTGCGCCGCTCTATCAGGTGGGTCAGGAGGTTTGGTTATCCACCAGAGACATTCATTTGAAGGACATTCCTCGGAAGCTGGCTCCTCGTTTTATTGGCCCCTTTCCCATCGTCAAGCTCATTAACCCCTCTGCAGTCAGACTTCGGCTCCCCAGCTCCATGAGGATCCACCCCACCTTCCACGTCTCGCAGATCAAGCCGGTTTCCGTGAGTCCTTTGTGTCCCCCTGACAACCTTCCTCCTCCTGCCCGGATCATCGACAACCATCCTGCTTTTACTGTTCGGTCCATCCTTGACGTGCGTCGCAGGGGTCGTGGCTTCCAGTACCTGGTGGACTGGGAGGGCTACGGTCCGGAGGAGAGGTCGTGGATCCCTCGGTCGTTCATCCTGGATCCGAGCTTGATCTCCTCGTTCTACAGGGCCCATCCTGAAAAGCGCCTCAGGTCGCCGAGACTACTCTAGGGGGGGGGGTACTGTGAGAGTACTACTGGCTGCAACCCAAGATGGCCGCCAATTACCACAGCTGCCGGTCATCTCCCTGATGAGACCTTCAACTATTTAAGGCTGCAGTCAAGTTCTACTCTTCGCTGGGGTATTGAGCTACTTATGGTATTTATGCTCTCAGCCTGTTTGTTTCCTTGAGAACGTTACTAACCTTGTTCTCTGTGCCTCCAGTTCTCCTGTGTTCTTGGATCCCTTCCTGTTCTGGTTTGCCTTGGGTTCAGTTCCTGGTCCTCGTGCCTGATCTACAGCCATTCTTCTGTGAGACTGATTCACCTTCCTCTGGACTCACTTGGATTCACTCTCATGCTCCACTCAAACCATCCAACCTGTAAGAGGAAAAACAGCACGAGTAATCAAAGGACCACTATTATTCCAACCCATCTGACATCCTGTTTGTTTCTCAGGAGTTCCAGAGGACCACCTGTATGTAGCCGGGTCGGGTGTGGTTAAAATTGAGGTGAAGTTTAAAAGTTTAAAAATACTATTTTAAATAAATAAAATTGATTAAAATGGTTGTACCTGTAGTGGGCATGACCGTGTCCACTTTGATACACCTGTGTATGTTTGAACTGTTCCAGAGATGACCTTTACTGACCTCTCAGTAAAACAAGACATTTACTACAAATTATTCCATTAGTTGTAATCTGAGAATATAGTCACCAAAAGAGACTATTTCTATCTTTGATTTTATTCTAATGTAATCAAAAGAATAACTTTTGTCATTTTCATGATATATGTT
The DNA here is from genome assembly GCA_038048925.1 of Garcialebias charrua. Lineage (NCBI taxonomy): Eukaryota > Metazoa > Chordata > Actinopteri > Cyprinodontiformes > Rivulidae > Garcialebias > Garcialebias charrua. The sequence continues at coordinate 19,290 of JBBPBX010015973.1, read as the reverse complement.
ATATGCTGTTATTCTTTAAATGTGAAACATCAATGTGTCATTTCTGCAAATGAAAAGGTGTCAAAGTTCAGCTAAAATGTCAAACTGACTTATACAGAAATTGTTTTTGTCGAGTTTCAGCTAAAACTCTCATCTAGCGTCTGAAAGTCTCTCACTCAGATACTTTTCCTAAACAATTTCCTTCTCTGCGCTGAATTTCACCTTGAATAGTGATAACAAGTGGACCAATGAAAAAGAGCCAAGTCTCACTCCTCTCGGATTCTCTTATTAAGTTCTAAGCTGTTGCTGGAACTGTTGAGTTTGCTGGGAGCTTCAAAGAGATGTGAACTTTCCCAAAGAGCTGGGGTACGTTTGGTCAAGAGCTAACGACCTTCGTCTTCAGCTAAGGACTGATAACCTGCTGTTATGAGTCCACTTCGAATGAGCGTAAGCTCAAAACTTTGTTATTCCTTCCTGGAATAAGTTATCTTGAGCCAAAAAACCACGACTGCCACGGCTTCTGCCGACGAAAGCAAGTATCACCGACACCGACAAGGTAAACACGTGTGGAGTCCAGCTTGGACTTGCGGGACCGACGACTCGTCAGTCCAAGGCTGATCACAGCTCTTTACCAGAACCAAGGCGGACGTCTTAAGGTAAAGGAGCAGCTGTTTGCTTACTGGAGGTGTGATGATATCTTAGCTGGACGCGTATGGAAGAGTGTCATCTGGTTTCATAAATGCAAGATAAACTTCCTCTCTTAACCTCCCAATTCTTCTTAAATCTTTCCTCCTATCCTTTTCCCTCAATTCTAAGCTGGAAACTATTTAAGTTAAAGAGCCCTCAGACTAAATATGTTTAACATCCAGTATTGAAGTCTGTTGTGTTGTAATTCAAGTGTGCTGACGTGTTAAATTGAAAGAAAGTGAAATCATGTCAATCAAGTGTAATGGTGTTAATTTAGTTGATTTATTTTAAATAAATGATAGTGTCTTTGACATATCAACTAAGTTAACGTCTCTGTCACTTAATGGCTTTATTTATTTATCCATCATAAAGATCACAGAAATATTGGGTAAACTGAAAAAGAAAAGAATCCGTGAAATTACTATTCAATCTGAATAAGTAAATTAATTAAGGATAAAGAGGTCAGCTTAATACTGACCCCTGTTAAAATCCTTTACATCTGGGTAGCACTATATGTGTTTAAAGACACAATATAGGGTCTCCCTCATGTTCCCTTCATACCTAAAAAGTTATCTTAAAAAGCACGCAGGCCCGTTTGCAGAGGAGGTTTGGGACAAGCTTACACACTGACACCAGTTAAATTGCACAATTATTTAATTAAACACTAAGTTTAAAATATTTACAATTTAAAACAAGGGCAGCAATAGCTCCAGTCAAAACTAAAAGTGCAATTCATTTCAGTACATTCAAAACAGGAAAAACCACACACACAAACATACACACACACACATATACACACACACACTTCCTACACCAATCCAGGGGTACTGTCGCCTCCTGGATGGATCTGATAACAGTCACAGGACAGTTCAGAGTCCACTCTGGTTGGATCTGTCGTCCGGAAGATACGCCACTCCAGCCGACGCCTGTTCAATCAGTTGAGCTGGACGTTAGGCCCAACTCAGCCCGCAGGACGCGTGACGTGGCCCGCTCCACGCCGTCCAGACAGCGAGCACCGATCTAGGACCAGTCGGCAGATGATGGACGACCCAGATGGAGGCAGAAAACCAGTCGGGACCGCAGTAGACAACACCCAGGACAAATAACCGTCAGAAGGACGCCAAGGACAAACAGCAGGGACTAAAACAATAAATATTTAACATTAAAATCTAAAAAGTATAAAACAGAGAGATAAACTGGTGCTTACTCACCACCAAGTTTCACCTCTAGCAAGAGGGAAACATGAAGCTTGTCAGTGGTCGCAAGAACAATAGATCATTGCGACCATGCACCCGCTAGCGCGTGACACTGCCATCAGACACCAAGGTCTGTCCCGGAAGGCAGATGGCATGTAATTAACCCTGAGGGCTGGGCCCGTTTTATACAGGAAGCCCAGCCCCAGACCCACCAATCACATTGCAGCACCTGTATGGTGCATTCAGTGGCCGCAGGACATCCTGCCACATGTACATAGTCACCTGCACAATAAACACTGTTGAATTTTCTATCTTGTAGAGTCTTGTCTCGTTCCGGGTCTCGTACCATCTGAGTTTACTGAAATCATTACAACATATACAGTATACATACAGGTATATATATATATATATATATATATATATATATATATATATATATATATATATATATATATATATATATATATATGTGGGAGTGGTGGCGCAGAGGTTAAGAAGGTGAGCTTGTGATCGGAAGGTCGCCGGTTCAAGCCCCGGTACCGACAACATCAAAGATGTGGGTGGGATAAGTGAAGCGGTCACACTTGTCTCCACCCTCATCTGCCCCACTCTGGGCCCTTGAGCAAGGCCCTTAACCCACACCATCTGCTCCCCCGGGAACCCTAGATATCAGCTCTCTGCTCCACACAGAGGGCTGTGGTTGCTCGGTGGTCTGTGGTTGTGTCAGGAAGGGCATCCGGCGTAAAAACAACTGCCAAATCTTCATGCGACCAGTTCGCTGTGGCGACCCCTAACGCAGGGAAAAAGCCGAAAGAAGAAAAAAAAAAATATATATATATATATATATATATATATATATATATATATATATATATATATATATATATATATATGTATATATATATATATATATATATACTGTATATATCCCCGACTTATGAACGAGTTCCGTTCCTACGCCCGTTCGTAACTCGGATTTAGACGTAAGTCGAAAAACACATACACACTTGCCGCCCCATATACACGTACATGTACGGTACTGTACAGTTACCAAGCACTTCGCCTATCCTAACACAGTACCTTACATAATTATCAAAAACACATACAGTACATTTGGAGCCATAATGAAGGAAAAAAGAGTTAGCATGTCTGTTAGCATGTTAGCTCGTGCACCTCCGAGCTCTGCAGCTTCTTGCTGCTTCACGTGGTCCACAGCGTAGCATGTTAGCTCGTTCTCAGCTGTAGCCTCTCTGCCTCGTAAACCTCCGCTCCAAACAATAAGTTCTCCTGCACTTTTCCACGTGCGGTCCAGAGTTTTACAGTAAGGTCTGTTAGCATATTAGCCCCTCCTAACCTCCTCTGCTCCAGTCTGCCTGTCCAAACAATGAGGTCTCCTGTAAGTTTCCACTGAGTGTGTCAGCTTCTCCCCCCTCCCTCCTGTAAATTTCCGCTGAGTTTCAGTACCGAATTTTCTGGTGTAAAGGCGCATAAACCACGTAACTCGAACAATGCTTTTCAATGGGAGGGCGTTCGTAACCCCGAAACGTCGTAAGTCAAGGACTACCTGTATATATAAATTCTGCTAATGAACTTTAGTTTGCCATTAAATCTCTGATGAAGCGGATTCTACAAAAACATCTATATTTAAAATTGTTTAGGTTTTCTTCATCATGTGATGCTTTTGCACTCGTGTCGACTTTTATTGTTCAGTTCAGATTTGTGCTTTTGTTTCTTATTCAGATATTTTTTTATTATTTGAGCTTTGCTTTAAAGTTTAATTCTTGTTTTGTGATTTGTATGTCTGTGGTTTAGAATAAAGTTCAACTAAAGGCTGTATCTCTTCTTTGTAGCACTTTGAGATTTTTGTTAATGAAAAGTGCGTTATAAATTAAATTCATTATTATTATTTAAATGTGTTTGAGGGAAATATTCCTGAGATCCAATAATTTTGCGTCTTTATGATTTTTCAGCTGAGTTAACTTAATCTTCACTGATTTAAAAAAAAACTTTTTTTTTAATTCATAAAATGTTTTTAAAATCGTTTCCACCCTCTGTCTCAGACCCGTCCCGATCTGCCCGTCTGCCGGGATCAGGGTTCGGCCTCCATGAGCAGGTGAGGCCGGGGTCCGAGTCAGCAGCTCATATGATCGTCTGGGGTGACCGGCGGAGCTCGGAGCCGGGGAGAAGCCGCCCTGCACGGCCTGAGGGGGCTCTGAGACTCTGCTGGAGAGGACCGGGAAAAGCTCCATCCAGCTCGTTCTGAATGTTGTCGTCAGCCACCAAGCACAAAAAAACACCTGCACTTCAGCATCAGACCCCGGTGTTGTCATTACTGTTTTTAAAATCTTAAAAATAAGTCCAGTCGCTCCTCGAGTTCCAACACTGCTAGTTGCAAATGGCAGATGAAATGTTTTGAAAATGGTCAAATCCCTCCAGTGACTCCGCCCCCTGACCAATCAGTGACCGACAATGTTCTGACGTCACGTTTTGGTGTCGACTCTGCTCGGTTGGTCCCTTGGAGAAGAAGGGACCAAAAACTGTGCCGAAGCGTTCTGAACTGAGTCGAGTCGTGCTGTGGGAAGGAGCTAAAAGTGCTTGAGTCGAACTTGTCAGGAGTGACTGAAGAAACACTTGCTGCAGTTTGTCTTTTTAAATGTTAAAGTTCCTCAGGTCCTCCACTGAAGCGCTGCTTTCACAGTTCAAGTTTCTCCATTGTGGTGACACGTGACACCTGGATGTGGCCTTTGTAGCACATGTTGAGCAGGATCCAGATCTCCAGCAGCTGTTGTGAGATCAGTCCAGAGGGGCTTCTAATCCTGCAGACAATGCAGCCGCTTCATTGGAGACTGGCGGACACGGCAAAGGAAAGACATGAAGACAATGTGCAAGTGGCCACGTCCCTGTAATCCCCTGCACTCTGAATAACGTGGCGTCCATCTGCACATATGCTTCACCAGCTCCGTCCAAACAGGGCCTTTCCATTTTACTCACAGAGAAGCTGTGTGCAGGAGTCAAACAAACGTGTGGCGCTCGGCGTGAAGGAGCGCACGGTTGTGTTGAACAGGCTGCAACATGAAGTGTTAACAGATTCACTGACACAACATCCCATCATCTTGTTTTATTTATTTATCACAAAGTCCTTCAGTTCTGATTTATGTGTCGCTTAAATCAACTGAACCACAAATCATTTTTTATTAATTACAAAATAAAACACAAGTCAAAGTCAAAGTCAACTTTATTGTCAGAACTGCAATATGTACAGGACATACACAGGATTGAAATTGCATTTCTCTCTCAGTCCCTCGGTGCAACAGTAACCATTTAAACACTAAACAATTAATAAACAAGCATAAAATGAAATAATAAAAGTTTAGTACTGTCCTGAGTTTTTTGCATAGTAGTTTTTCATAGTAGTATAAAAGTATAAAAAGTTTCACCAACACCAAAAACACCAACATTTAATAAACATAATCATAAAATGAAATAGAGTGTAATACTGTCCCGAAGTAAAAAGTATAAAAAGTATATCTATAAAATAAATGAAGGTTCTGGCATTTGACATTTGTAAAGAGTGACAAAGCAGCATATGAGGTTAATGTACACAGTATGCTGGTGAAGATTCTCAGTCGTCCAGGACATGATAAAATCAAAAGGTTGTTAAGGTGTGATCTTTCAATTTACATGTATGTGTTACAAACCCCCTTCTGTTAAGGTGTGATGTGTTGTTTTGTCAATTTAAATAGAATGGGCATGTTAGGTATTTTGTGGTGTTATTTCAGTTTCCAATTTCATATGTTGGTGCGTGGCTTGTATAAAACTTCTCTTTCTCACAGCTTTCATTCATTCAGAATTGAAAAAGACTTCTGGACAGAAGTCGAAACGTTTTCTGCAACAAATAAAGTCCAGTTGATCCTGTATTGAACGCCTTTTTTGATTTAATGTACACAGTATATGTATGAGGTAGTTGATATTGGTATAGAGATAAAGTGGCATTCTGTAATAATGTCTTTGTCATCTGTGTATGTTTCCCATACACAGACAAAATTAATCTCTGCATTTAACCCAACCACCACCAGGTGGTGCAGTGAGCAGCCAGAAAGCGCCCGGGAGCTGGGGAATCAGGTGTGCACTCATAGACACCCCAAGGTGTGTAGTGGCCGGGACGCGAACCCGCGTCCTTCGGGTCCCAAGTAATAATAAATGTAAACAGTAGTAATAAATGTAAACAGTAGTAATAAATGTAAACAGTAGTAATAAATGTAAACAGTGAATGTAAACAGTAGTATGACTATAGGCAGTAATGTAATACAAACAGTGCAAATATGAGAAGTAGTGCAAACTGAATGAGCACATGACCGAGAGTTTAGTGAATAACCCGTTTGATGACACAGAGTCCAGTGTTAAAATCTTTGTGTTGTGTGGTAATGTGTGAGAAAGTTTTTTGTGTTAAGGCAGTTCAAATGGGAGGGGAGGCAGAGCAGGCAGAGTGTTTAGCATTCTGACTGCCTGATGAACAGAGCTGTCTCTCAGTCTGCTGGTTCGAGCCTGGAGACTCCTCAGTCTCCTCCCTGATGGCAACAGTCTGAAGGCTTAGTTATACTTGCGCTTTGGTCCGCAAGCTGGAGCGCGTGCGCCGCGCGCGCACTGAGCAGTGCGGCGAAATGCGTTCACAGTTTCGCCGCTGTGTTTATGGTTGACGCACGGCGGCGCATGGCAAAGTGCTGTTCTTTTACAGACCAGCAGGAGGCAGTACCCTCTAAAACCTGTGCATATGTTCAAAGTCAAAGTCAACTTTATTGTCAGATCTGCAATATGTACTGTACAGGACATACACAGGACCGAAATTGCGTTTCTCTCAGTCCCTCGGTGCAACAGTAAACATCTAAACATTGAAACACTGAAACATATAATAATAGACATAAGCATAAAATAGTAAAACTAACACTGTCCTGAGTTTTTTTTTTTTTGCATAGCGGTGCAAGAGCATGAAAATCCACACCAACTCTAAAACTAAAACATTAAACATTTAATGAACATAATACTGTCCTGAGTTTTTGCATACTAGCACAAAAAAAAGAGTATAAAAAGTATAACTAAAATAAACTAAAGGTTTCTAGCATTGACATTTGCAAAGTGGCAAAGCAGCGTATGAGTCAATGTACACAGTATATGTATGAGGTAGTAGTTGATGTTGTTATAGAGGCAAAAAGTGGCATATGCAGTAAGGCACATTGGGCATCCCTAAATAAGACCGTTCAGAGCACACTGTATATGTACCAGCAGTGGTGTAGATATTAGAGTAGTGTAAACTAGAAAGTTCCTGGAGAAACTTCGACGGGGGCTGCCAGGCTACTGCCCGTTAGCAGCCATCCTGAATACAAATGGCTCCAAATGTTAATAGCACATATCACGGAGCCAAATAAAATTCTTGAAATGATAGTAAAGGTGTTTGGGTTCATTTTCAGCTACGATTACACCAAATTTCAACTAAATAGCATTAAAAATGGCTGAATTATGGTGTTTTTTCTTTTTAGCTAAGGCGGCCATCTTGGATTTTTATTTTCGTTTTTTGTACGTGATAGAGAATGTCGTCAGCTACAACCTCACCAAATTTCAGCTCTCTATGTATAAAGATGGCTGAGTTATGGCATTTTTTCTCTTTTAGCTATGGCGGCCATCTTGGATTTTTATTTTTGGTTTCGGTACGTAATACAGAATGTCTTCAGCTACAACCTCACCAAATTTCAGCTCTCTATGTATAAAGATGGCTGAGTTAAAGCCATTTGAATGTAGCTATGGCGGCCATCTTGGATTTTCATTTTTGGTTTCCGTACGTGATAGAGAATGTCTTTAGCTACAACCTCACCAAATTTCAGCTTTCTATGTATAAAGATGGCCGAGTTATAGCCATTTGAAAGTAGCTATGGCGGCCATCTTGGATTTTTGATTTTGATATGGAATATGATAGGAAACATTGTCAGCTATCACCATACCAAGTTTCAGCTCAATATCACTAAAATTGACCATTTTACAGTATTTTGACTTTTTTGCGTTGTCGGCCATCTTGGAAATTGGATTTTCAATTGAAATTTATTAGGGATCATTGTCAGCTACCCATTTGCCAAATATAAGTTCCATATCTCCATCAAAATGGCCGCTTCACCTAATTTGCTTGTTCAAATGGCCGCTTCACCTAATTTGCTTGTTTAATTCAAAATGGCCGACTCACCTAATTAGCTAGTTTGATTCAAAATGGCCGACTCACCTAATTAGCTAGTTTGATTCAAAATGGCCGACTCACCTAATTAGCTAGTTTGATTCAAAATGGCCGACTCACCTAATTAGCTAGTTTGATTCAAAATGGCCGACTCACCTAATTAGCTAGTTTGATTCAAAATGGCCGACTCACCTAATTAGCTAGTTTGATTCAAAATGGCCGACTCACCTAATTAGCTAGTTTGATTCAAAATGGCCGACTCACCTAATTAGCTAGTTTGATTCAAAATGGCCGACTCACCTAATTAGCTAGTTTGATTCAAAATGGCCGACTCACCTAATTAGCTAGTTTGATTCAAAATGGCCGACTCACCTAATTAGCTAGTTTGATTCAAAATGGCCGACTCACCTAATTAGCTAGTTTGATTCAAAATGGCCGACTCACCTAATTAGCTAGTTTGATTCAAAATGGCCGACTCACCTAATTAGCTAGTTTGATTCAAAATGGCCGACTCACCTAATTAGCTAGTTTGATTCAAAATGGCCGACTCACCTAATTAGCTAGTTTGATTCAAAATGGCCGACTCACCTAATTAGCTAGTTTGATTCAAAATGGCCGACTCACCTAATTAGCTAGTTTGATTCAAAATGGCCGACTCACCTAATTAGCTAGTTTGATTCAAAATGGCAGACTCACCTAATTAGCTAGTTTGATTCAAAATGGCCGACTCACCTAATTAGCTAGTTTGATTCAAAATGGCCGACTCACCTAATTAGCTAGTTTGATTCAAAATGGCCGACTCACCTAATTAGCTAGTTTGATTCAAAATGGCCGACTCACCTAATTAGCTAGTTTGATTCAAAATGGCCGACTCACCTAATTAGCTAGTTTGATTCAAAATGGCCGACTCACCTAATTAGCTAGTTTGATTCAAAATGGCCGACTCACCTAATTAGCTAGTTTGATTCAAAATGGCCGACTCACCTAATTAGCTAGTTTGATTCAAAATGGCCGACTCACCTAATTAGCTAGTTTGATTCAAAATGGCCGACTCACCTAATTAGCTAGTTTGATTCAAAATGGCCGACTCACCTAATTAGCTAGTTCGATTCAAAATGGCCGACTCACCTAATTAGCTAGTTTGATTCAAAATGGCCGCCTTACCTAATTAGCTAGTTTGATTCAAAATGGCCGACTCACCTAATTAGCTTGTGTATTGAACCTACCTTGTATATTGGCCGACTCAACTAAGTAGCTAGTTTGATTCAAAATGGCCGACTCACTTAATTATGTTGTTTGATTCAAAATGGCCGACTCACCTAATTAGCTAGTTTGATTCAAAATGGCCGTCTCACCTAATTAGCTAGTTTGATTCAAAATGGCCGACTCACCTAATTAGCTAGTTTGATTCAAAATGGCAGACTCACCTAATTATCTTGTTTGATTCAAAATGGCCGACTCACCTAACTAGCTAGTTTGGTTCAAAATGGCCGACTCGTCTAATTAGCTAGTTAGATTCAAAATGGCCGACTCACTTAATGAGCCTGTCGGTGTGTCCCAATCCGACGGCTGCATACTACCAAGGACCCGGCCTACCCGGTACAGGGAGGCCGGGTCCTTCAAAGACCAGGTAGACCGGAAGTTCACGGCTGTGAATTTCTTTTGAATTGGGACAGGTCTAGCCTTCACGGTTACGTCGGAGTACGTCATGTTGCCTAGCAACCGTGACGGCGCTCAGCCCAGAGGAAGAAAGGAGCTTGAAATGCTGTTGTTTTTACGGCTTTTTTTAATTCTAGAGGAAATACAGAACTTTATTGCTGCTGGTGGCATGTTTTATATATTCTGCTGACAGATATATCCAACTTACTTTTTTTTTTTTGGCTATAAACGGTAGTTTCATGGATAATTTCATTGTCAGTATTAACTTTGTTAACTTGTGCATAATAAATAAATCAAAAATCTATCTTATTTACTAATAATTTAATAAAACAATATACTAGAATAATATTTATAACTTATTTAAAATTTTAAATACTGTAACTTATTTGAAATTTAGAATACAGCATAACATTTCCCAATATTTTATTGTATAAAATCCATTAGTACATAAAGGGGTTGTAAAAAAAAAAGTTAAAAACAGGGTCTTTCATCTATTTTATTAATAAAATAGCACTCAAGTGTTTTCATTGAGCATCAGTAGATTAAACCTCATTATTATGATAATACTTTAATATTTAATAAATAAATATAATACTTTAATATTTAATTTAAAAAAATGTATTTCTCTCTTTTTTTCTCTTTTGTTTTCTATTGTTTAAGGAAATTCTACCATTGCTGTTCATCGTTCTTTAGTTTTAGCAGGTCGCTTTCGTAAATGAGCCATGAGGCTCAATAAGATTTACCTGACTAAATAAAGGTTGAATGAATGAAAAAAATACTTTAATCTTAAACTAAATGTTTTGTTGTTCTCTACATGTCCTGAACCAGACCAGACCCTTGTACTGTAGGATTAATCTGAATATCCCAGTCCTGGACCGTTACTTTAACCAAGAAGATCCTAGACTGGATTTGTGATGATGCAGGGAGTCTCTGGAGGTGTTGCTTCATCTCCTGGACCTGGATTCATGACATGGTTGGGGGCGACAACTGTTTTCTGGCTGGCAGGTGCATCTTGCAGGTGGTCTCAGTCAGGAGTGTTTGGGACGCCTCGTTCTGCTGTCCATCATGGTGTCATCCACCTGCCTAAAAACCCAGAGGACCTGCAGGTGGTGTCCTGTGGGTTTGCAGAGCTGGCAGCCACAGAACCTTTTGTTGTTTTTTAATTAACTTACTGTTAATAAAATGAATTATAGACAACTAGTTTTTGTAATCAATTTATTTTTTCAAAATTAGAACAAAACAAAGACCAACACATTTTTCAAACTCATAAATATACCGGTAATTTATTTACCGGTATTTGCATTTTTTTCTAGAATACTAAATAATCTTTCCATCATCTCCCTACTTTCATTCAACCTTCTCTCTTCTGCCTCCCTCTGCAGCTTCATATCTTCTCTGATTAAGTCCATTAACTCATCCTCTCTGTTGTTCTTCCTCTTTCTTCCTCGTCTCTGTTCCATTCTTTCCTCCTCCTCAGCCCTGTCGTCCTGGTCACCCACTGCTGTGCTTGGACCTGGATTGTCCTCACGGATGGAGGAAATTAGGACAGGAGGTGCAATGCAAGGTCTCTGTCCTAACGCCTCATCCATGAGGACAAACCAGGGCCACGTCGCAGCAGTGGGCTTCCCACTCACTCCTTCCCCTGACCCTGGATATTTGCAGTCCTGAACAGAGGAAATAAGATATCACAGTTGGCAAAAAGAGCAACAAACTTTTTTTTTTAAAGTTTACAAGTACATACCGGATTCCAAAAAAGTTGGGACACTAAACAAATTGTGAATAAAAACTGAATGACGTGGGGATGGCAAATGTCAATATTTTATGCATAACATAACATAGATGACAGATCAAAAGTTTAATCTAAGTAAATGTAACATTTTAAAGGAAAAATATGTTGATTCAAAATTTCACAGTGTCAACAAACCCCCAAAAAGTTGGGACAAGTAGCAATAAGTGGCTGGAACGCCAATCAACGCTCCGTTCAGAAGCCTGCCTCACTGATGGTATGGGGTTGCATGAGCGCTTGTGGCATGGGCAGCTTGCATGTCTGGAAAGGCACCATTAATCGCATAGACCGCAGCAGAAGTGAGAGGCAGTCTCAGAAGGATCAACCCTCATAAAGCTACGGGTCCAGACAACATCCCAGGGAAAGTTCTGAAGGAATGTGCGGACCAGCTCTGTGAGGTGCTGGCTGACATCTTCACCACCTCACTTGCACTGGAGTCAGTTCCCACCTGCCTGAAGACCGCCACCATCATCCCAGTCCCAAAAAGCTCCACAGTGACTGGTCTGAATGACTATAGACCGGTGGCCCTCACCCCGATAGTCGCTAAATGTTTTGAGAAACTGGTCATGTCCCACATCAAGACAGCCGTCAACATCAACGAGGACCCTCATCAATATGCATATCGTGAGAACCGATCAACAGAGGACGCCATCTCCTCCGTGGTCCACACTGCTCTCACCCACCTGGATCAGAAGGACTCATACGTGCGTCTGCTCTTTGTGGACTTCACATCTGCCTTCAACACCATGATCCCCCAAACTCTGATAGACAAACTATCCACACTTGGACTAAGCCCCTCTATTTGTAACTGGGTCTTAGACTTCTTAACAGACAGACCACAGTCCGTGAAGATCCACAACTTCTCCTCCTCCACCATCACCCTCAGCACTGGCTCTCCTCAGGGATGTGTGCTGAGCCCTCTTCTGTTCACTCTGCTCACATATGATTGTATAGCCACACATCCAGGCTGTCATATTGTTAAGTTTGCAGATGATACAGCTGTGGTGGGATGCATCACAGATAATGATGAATCCAGCTACAGACAGGAGGTGGAACATCTGGAGAGCTGGTGCAAAGAGAACAACCTTCACATGAATGTGAAGAAGACGAAGGAGATGATTGTGGACTTCAGAAGGAACAAACACACCCACACCCCACTGTATATAGGTGGATCTGCGGTGGAGGTGGTCTCCAGCTACAAGTACCTGGGTGTACACTTGAATGATAACCTCAGCTGGAGCAATAACACCACCAGCCTGATCAAGAAAGGTCATCAGAGACTCTACTTCCTCAGACGGCTGAGACGAGCTGGTCTGAGAAGCCCAGTCCTCACCTCGTTCTACAGGTGTGCAGTGGAGAGCGTCCTGTGCTCCAGCATCAACGTGTGGCATGGAGGCTGCACAGTTGCAGAGAGAAAAGCTCTGCAGAGAGTGGTGAAGGCTGCACAGAAGTCTGTGGGAGTCAGTCTCCCCACCATCACAGACATTTACACCTCCAGATGCAGAAAAAGAGCCACCTGCATCATGAAAGACCTCACTCACCCAGCACACTCACTCTTTGCACCACTCCCCTCGGGACGGAGGTTGAGGAGCATCAAATGTAGAACCACTAGACTGAGAAACAGCTTCTACCCTGAGGCTGTCAGACTCATGAATAAATAAATAATAAGAATAAACACTGCAAAATGTCACATCATACTGATACTGTACTGATCTGTTTCTTGTTGCTGCGTTCATCTGTGACCATCTGCTCATGTTCGTGCTGCTGTTTATAATGATGTTTTTCTACTACATTAGGGCTTAGTGTATTACTAGCTGATGTGATGTCTCTCTTAGTTAATCCTAGATGTTATTATTGTATTTCTCTTGCATTTGTTGTTGGATGTAACTGGGACCCTGTGTACATAATCTCGTTTTCAACACATGTACTACATGCGGTGCAAATGACAATAAATTCTCTCTGACTCTGACTCTGACTTAATGCAGAGAACTATGTTCAGGACTTGTCGCAACTTTTTTTGGGATTTGTTGACGCCATGAAATTTTGAAACAACATATTTTTCATTTAAAATGATAAATTCTCTCAGTTTAAACTTTAGATCTGTGATCTATTCTGAATAAAATATTAGATGTTGGCACCTCCACATCATTGCATTCAGTTTTTATTCACAATTTGTTTAGTGTCCCAACTTTTTTAGAATCTGGTTTGTATCAACAGAGCACGTACAAATTATATAATTCATTACACATGTACATACTTTGTATTTCTTCTTTAAATTGTCCCATTTTTTTTTAGCCTGCAGAGGAGTTACTTTATCCTGCAGGCACATCTTCTCCAAAATTACCCTAATAACATCAACATAAAATGAATGAAGAGGGGAAACATGGAAAATAATGTCTTAAACCCACATTGAAAAACAGTTTTCACAGCACAACACAAGAGGTTGCAGGTTATGTACAGTAGGGTTAATGAAACTGTACTCAGAAGCATAAGATGAATCTTGTACCTCCACGCCACAGCTGCAGAATTTTTAGCCCCCGTAAATAGGTGGCTGTTTTTATTCCGAAGCTTAATAAAAGCCTCGGTCTGCTCCTTGCTCCCTAAAAAACAGAAGAATAAAATTAGCTTAGCAGCGATAATACGACGGGACCCACTGTACGAGCTGACAAAAGATATAAAAAATATCTACGCAAATGACTAACATCCGCTTTAATCATTTATGTCATAAATCATAACCGCTTTAGGCTTTTAATTTTTTAATCCCACATTTTAACATAACTTACATTTAAAAGTGTATTCTGTCGCTTCGTCCGCCATTACGTTCATCCAAAATGTTCCCTCAATGCGCACGCGCAGAGTAAACGCAATGCATTTTGGGATAGCCTCCGTCTGGAAGGATCCACCGGACCCGTCCTTCAAATTCGGGGAAAAGAAGGCCGCATTCGTCGGCCGCATCGAAGCAGTCTTCGAATTGGGACAGGCCTTGGCGCATCGCTGTGACGTCAGCGGCCTTCAAATGCGGCCTCAGACCCATGCAGCCGTCGGATTGGGACACACCTTGTGTATTGAACCTGCCTTGTATATTGCCTTGTATATTGAACCAAAATGGCGCCCTATGTGACTCAGTTTCTTTAAAAAGTTAAGTCCCATTCATTTCCTATGGGAAATTTACGATTTTTGTTAGCGAAATATTTCGCGATGGTAACTCCGATTGCTTAGAAAAGTAATAGCACACATCTCGGAGTCGGGCCGGTCGTTTTGATATAACTTTTGTGGGGGTGCACGTTACGGTACGAGCCGCATTAATGTTGACGGAAGAATAATAAATAAATAAAAAATAAATAAAGAAACCCTTATTGGGTGGAGAACAATAGGTTGCTTCCAAGCATTTACAATGCATTGGCAGCCCCCAATAAATGTAAACAGTAGTAATTACATGTAAGCAGTAGTAATAAAAGTAAACAGTATTAATAAATGTAAACAGAGAATGTAAACAGTATTATGATTATAGGCAGTGATGTAATACAGACATTAGTGCAAGTATGAGAAGTAGTGCAAACTGTATGAGCACATGACCGAGAGTTTAGTGAAAAACTTTGTGTTGAGTGATAATGTGTGAGAAAGTTTTAGTGTTAAGGCAGTTCAAATGGGAGGGGGGGCAGAGCAGGCAGAGTGTTTAGCATTCTGACTGCCTGATGAACAGAGCTGTCTCTCAGTCTGCTGGTTCGAGCCTGGAGACTCCTCAGTCTCCTCCCTGATGGCAGTAGTCTGAAGCAGCTGTGTAGTGGGTGTGTGGGATCACCTGCCATGCGGTGGGCTTTCCGAGTGAGGCGTTTGCTGTGTAAGTCCTGCAGTGAGGGCAAGGAGGTGCCCACGATCTTCTCAGCTGCTCTCACAATGCGCTGGAGGCTCTTGCGGCAGGATGCAGTACATGCACCAAACCACACAGTGATGCAGCTGGTCAGGACACTTTCTATGGCACCTCTGTAGAAGGTGCTCATGATGGGGGTTGAAGCTCCAGCCCTTTTCAGCTTGCGGAGAAAGTAGAGACGCTGGTGAGCCTTCTTTGCCAGTGCTGCAGTGTTCCTGCTCCAGGACAGGTCCTTTGAGACGTGCACTCCCAGGAACTTGGTGCTGTCTACTCTCTCCACTGCGGTGCTGTTGATGGTCAGAGGGGCATGTTGGGCATCCCTCTTCCTGAAGTCCACAACAATCTCCTTTGTCTTCTCCACGTTGAGAGTGAGATTGTTGTGTCCGCACCACAAGGCCAGGCGGCTCACCTCGTTCCTGTAGTCCGTCTCATCGTTGTTGCTGATGAGACCTACCACTGTTGTGTCGTCCGCAAACTTGATGAAGTGGTTGGAGCTGTACGATGGTGTGCAGTCGTGTGTTAGCAGGGTGAATAGAAGGGGGCTCAGCACACATCCTTGTGGGGCCCCTGTGTTCAATGTGATGGTGCTAGATGTGTTACTCCCGACCCGCACTGTCTGTGGTCTCCCGGTCAGGAAGTCTAGCAGCCAGTTACACATTGAGGTGTTCAGCCCCAGACTGTCCAGTTTAAGGATGAGCTGTTGGGGGATGATGGTGTTGAATGCCGAGCTGAAGTCGATGAACAACATTCTAACATAGGAGTCCTTCGTGTCCAGATGTGTGAGAGCTGTGTGAAGGGCAGAGGAGATGGCATTGATGTTGCAAGAAAGGTGTAGAAGAAGAAATCTACCGTAGAAGAAGAACTGTTTGAAATCACACAACAAAAACAAATAGCTTTCCGCTTGCGTGCTGAACTGTTGTCTTTATTTGTGGCTTTAATGTCAGCGGAGGAGAAAGCGATCACGTGACTTTTGGCGAAAAAACAAAAGAAAAGTTCGACTCCAGATCAGGAATGAAAGAGAATTTTATACATTTTGTGTCACAAAACATTCCTCCATGCGTCGCGACGCCGTCTCCACGACCACAGCGGCGCAAACAGCTGCAGGCTCCGGCGTGAAGAGGGTGAAGGCTGTCGGCTGTGGACCTGTCAATCAAATCGTAGCGCCCACCGCGCGCGCAGAGAGGCTTGCGGAGTTTCAAAAATTCAGAGGTGCACGACACGCGCTAATCCCACGCGCGGGGCCAACGCGCAGGGGCGGGGACTGCGATATTGCGTCACTTTTCGCCACCTCTTTCGCCAAAAGCTCATGTAGGCCGCCATGACAGTCCGGTGCCGCCCCCTCCCGGTGGTAAACTTCCGCCGGAACCCGGAAGTCCTGTAGTGTGTGGTTGGCTGTGAAAAACAAGCCGGGACAACAGTTTATTTTCTCTCGTTTTTTTTAATTTTTGGGGTTGTTTCTTGCTGGGTTAGAGGGTGTTACAGCCAGGTATACGTTTGAGCAACGCGCTGTTGTAAACGTGAAGGATCTACGTCCATCGGAGGAGCTGTCAGCTGCTCCTTCCTCTGTCTGACTCAGCCTCGGACCTGCTCTCGAAGACGTCGCGCTCCGATCAACTTTAGTTCGGTAAACAAAATATTCTATATAAATCATTTTGTGAAACCATGTCAGAACAATATCGGAGTATAACCGTCTGTTTAGTAGCTGTTTTTTTTTGTTTTTTTCATGATTTAGCGTCTGTACTGCTGTGATAATGCTGTGGTTAGCTTAGCATGTAGCTACTTTAAAGGCTAACTTCCAGACGGTAACACTCACAACAAAGTGCTGGTTCTTGAGCCTGGACTTTTTTTTTGGCTGTGTTATTTTAGTTAAACTGTTATTTAGCTGGTTATATGATTGAGACAGTTTACACATCTTTTTTCAAAGACAGACCGTGTCAACAATGACTAGGCCTCAAAACCTGACCCGTCATTAAACCAGAGTTATTAAAGCACATTTAAAATAATGATGTAAATTAAAGAGGAGAAAAGTGCACATGAAGCTACATTTGTACTAAAATGTGAGTAAATAAAGAATTTACTTAACAAATCTGTCATTAAATAATATAACTGTACAGTATTATTTATATTTATTTATATTATTTAATGACAGATCTGTTAAGTAAATGCTTTATTTACTCATTTTAATACTAATACTGCACTGTACACACTGTCTATGACAAGACAAGTTTTCTTTTTCTACTTTACAGAAGACTGAAGCCACGAGATCCATCCAGGGATAAGATCCTACATTAAGTAAATGCTTTATTTACTCATTTTAGTACAAATACTGTACTGTACTGTTCACACTGTCTATCACAAGACAAGTTTTCTTTTTCTACTTTACAGAAGACTGAAGCCACGAGATCCATCCAGAAATAAGATCCTACATTAAGTAAATGCTTTATTTACTCATTTTAGTACTAATACTGTACTGTACACACTGTCTATGACAAGACAAGTTTTCTTTTTCTACTTTACAGAAGACTGAAGCCACGAGATCCATCCAGGGATAAGATCCTACATTAAGTAAATGCTTTATTTACTCATTTTAGTACAAATACTGTACTGTACTGTTCACACTGTCTATCACAAGACAAGTTTTCTTTTTCTACTTTACAGAAGACTGAAGCCACGAGATCCATCCAGAAATAAGATCCTACATTAAGTAAATGCTTTATTTACTCATTTTAGTACTAATACTGTACTGTACACACTGTCTATGACAAGACAAGTTTTCTTTTTCTACTTTACAGAAGACTGAAGCCACGAGATCCATCCAGGGATAAGATCCTACATTAAGTAAATGCTTTATTTACTCATTTTAGTACAAATACTGTACTGTACTGTTCACACTGTCTATCACAAGACAAGTTTTCTTTTTCTACTTTACAGAAGACTGAAGCCACGAGATCCATCCAGAGATAAGATCCTACATTAAGTAAATGCTTTATTTACTCATTTTAGTACTAATACTGTACTGTACACACTGTCTATGACAAGACAAGTTTTCTTTTTCTACTTTACAGAACATTGAAGCCACGAGATCCATCCAGAGATAAGTTTGTACACCTGGGTCCAGTCTCAGATCGTACACCTGGGTCCAGTCTCAGATCTACACCTTGGATTCCTGTGGAGTTGGCTGAAATCGGACAGTTCCACATGAAGAGAAATCTGTTCAGTTTGCTGGTCTCCATCATTGCTTGTTGAATTGGTTTTGATCTTTATTCTGTGCCAATTCATTTTCATTAAGACAACACCACCCACAGTTGTCATATTGTACACTATTCAGTTTCAACTGTTTTAAATGTATAATTATAGCTTTTATTCTGAACTTTGTCAGTCTCCTGGGTGATCAAAACTTATAAGCAAAATGAATGTTTTTTTGCTTTGCACATGTGAATAAAAACACTGGCCTAAGAACAATCAGGACCTTTAGTTTTTATTTATGTTTATTACAATGAGTAGTATGGGTGACATCACAATGAAACTACTTCACATTATTGAACAGTGTATTTTAATTATTGAAATAACAACAAAAATAACAAATGTAAATGAACAGCAGATTTATTTATAGAAGATTTTAACTCGTTTGTTGCTGTGTGTACGACTGCACAAAACTTCTGGACGAAGTCGAGTTTCCATCCATGTCCTGGGAGTCTGCTGGTTGAAGATTCTACGACCTGAGAGAGGACCTTAACACAGAAATGTTTAGATATGGAGTAAATAATTTCTATGTTTCTCTTTTGTATATAATACACCATGAATGTTTTTGTTGAAAAGCTTATGTAATAGTGTATGTATGAGATCAACTGAAAAATGACTTCTTTTTTTGTTTTATTCAACCACAATGTAACAG
>JBBPBX010015972.1:31184-48743 GCA_038048925.1 Garcialebias charrua | reverse complement strand
AAAAATGTGTATCGACCGATACCGACACTTTTCCGATCCGATACTGTTCAGGTATGTGAATCTGTATAATTACATTTTTTTTGTACAAAGGCTATTCATTATAACATTGTGTGAGATAAACCCAATGAAGACATTATTGAGCCTTAAAACAGGACACTCACAAACTTTAACAGCACACAAGAGGCAGGTCTATACCACACACATGTCCTTCTTACTCATGGTGCAGCTGGAAAAACTAAAAAACCGCTAAGCATGATGGGATAGACAACACAGCCCACTCCCCTTAATCACTAAGAGAGTGGATTTTGTTGTCTTTCCCATAATGCTTAGCGTTTTTTTAGTTTTCCAGCTTTAGGTGCAGCTGGAAAACTAAAATACAGCTAAGCATGATGGGAAAGACAACAAAATCCACTCCCTTAGTGGTTAAGGGGAGTGGATGTTGTTGTCTTTCCCATCATGCTTAGCATTTGTTTTTTTAGTTTTCCAGCTGCACCTAAAGCTGGAAAACTAAAAAAACCGCTAAGCATTATGGGGAAGACAACAAAATCCACTCCCTTATTGGTTAAGGGGAGTGGATTTAGTTGTATTTCTCATCATGCTTAGTGGGTTTTTTTTTTTAGTTTCCCAGCTGCACCTAAAGCTGGAAAACTAAAAAAAAAATGATAAGCATTATGGGAAAGACAACAAAATCCACTCTTATTGGTTAAGGGGAGTGAGCTGTGTTGTCTTTCCCATCATGCTTAGCGTTTTTTTTTCCCAGCTGCACCATGAGTAAGAAGGACATGTGTGTGGTATAGAGCTGCCTCTTGTGTGCTGTTAAAGTTTGTGAGTGTCCTGTTGTAAGGCTCAAGAATGTCTTCATTGGGTTTATCTCACACAATGTTAAGACGGTCGTCACAGAATGTGTTGGAACACAAGTGCTCTTTGAAGCTGGATCGGAAATATCGGCAGGTTGGATCCGATATCGATACTTAAATTATGCTGGTATCGGATACCGATACTGGATCGGATTGGCCCCATCCCTAAAAAATACCCATAAAATCTCCCTTTCTGTGAAGTTTTTCAGTGATTATTAGGGTGTACTAATGGTCCAGGCTGTAATCCTGCAGAGCAGCATGCTGTCTTTTAATTAGCCACCATGTTCAGGGTCAGACTGCTATCACAATCTGCAAGCTAATCCACTTGGAGCTGATCAATGCGAGGAGACTGAGTGCGGGTTGGAGGTTAAGAGGGAGGAGAGGAGAAGGGGTGTCTGGGAATCCACAGTATTCCTGGGGGTGTCACTGTAGAAGCGAATGTGCATTGTACTTCCTGTCCGACACCGGAAGTGCCTGTATTCCATAGGCGAGTATGGATCGCGGGTGTTTTTGAAAGTTATTTTCATTCATTTTATCGGAGCAAACACAGCTTTTGTTTAAACGGAACGTTTACTGAAATGTCCTACCGGGGTTCAGGTACCTGCTGTGCTGTTCGCGGCTGCACCAACAACCGGACCAAGCTAAATCTTTGGCTAAAACAACAGTGTTTTCAACACGGACCCAAAACAAAGAAAGAGTGTTCCTGCATCCTACTCTATGGCTGTGTCTGCGCGATCAGGTAACATCTGTAATTTCTTTTTATTCAGGGAGGGTTTATTAATGAGAGTTTTGGATGATTTACTGTCTTAAAATGATATATGTCAGGCGCGACCGGTATCTTTAGCCGAGATAGCTGCTAATAAACCTTAGCCGAGAGGCCGGAGCAAACGCGTTCGCTATTTATGTATTTTTAAATTATGTCTGCGCGATCAGGTAACATATTTTTATTCGGGGAGGGTTTATTAATGAGAGTTTTGGAAGATTTACTGTCTTAAAACGATAGATCTCAGACGCGACCGGTATCTTTAGCCGAGATAGCTGCTAACAAACCTTAGCCGAGAGGCCGGAGCAAACGCGTTCGCTATTTATGTATTTTTAAATTATGTCTGCGCGATCAGGTAACATCTTTTTAGTCGGGGAGGGTTTATCAATGAGAGTTTTGGAAGATTTACTGTCTTAAAACGATAGATCTCAGACGCGACCGTGACTTTTAGCCGAGTTAGCTGCTAATAAACCTTAGCCGAGAGGCCGGAGCAAACGCGTTCGCTATTTATGTAGTTTTAAATTATGTCTGCGCGATCAGGTAACATCTTTTTAGTCGGGGAGGGTTTATCAATGAGAGTTTTGGAAGATTTACTGTCTTAAAACGATAGATCTCAGACGCGACCGTGACTTTTAGCCGAGTTAGCTGCTAATAAACCTTAGCCGAGAGGCCGGAGCAAACGCGTTCGCTATTTATGTAGTTTTAAATTATGTCTGCGCGATCAGGTAACATCTGTAATTTCTTTTTATTTGTCCCTCCTCTTTTAACAAAACGAGTGGTGTTCCCACATTTTTAATGAACGAAAACAACAAAGTTTGGACTGTCTTCAACTGTATTACTCGCATGTAAACAAACGGTGTTTCCGGTCAACCGGAAGTCGTGTGCACATTTCGCGCAAAGCATCATGGGGCATAGGAATACTGTGGATAGGTTGGATGCAGAAAGACCCTTAAAGGCAGGAGGATCTGATACTTCAGGGGGTTGTTTCACCAACAGTGTTTTGGATTTAATTATCCGTCATCCCGCGCGGTTATAAAAGCAGCAGCCAGATTTTGTGTGATTGATGTGCAGATTGTTGCTTGACAGAAATAACACCCATTAAGCATCTGTGATCGTAATGAGAACTTGTAAGTGCCACAGCAGCACGGTAAACAAAGTGCCGTCATAAAAATCCACATGTAAACAGTGTGACGGCTCTACAGCGGCTTCAGACGACGTTAGGACTGTTCGTAGACTCTAACAATGATTTGTTTCTGGTACAAAGTTTTAAATTTACTTTAATAGTTGTTTTTTTAACACATTTTGTCTTTTAAAGTGATTTATGAGTGTTCTGCAGCATCTTTGCTGTTTTGTTGTGAAGAGGGAAGCAACCACAGTGAGCTGCTCTGAAGGATGTCTGGACTCTGCCTGAGGGACAGGATCGTCTTCAGGGAGGTGCTCGTGGAGGAGACGCACTTTAAAGGGTCGATTACGGTGGCTCTCAGACGTCTACCAGGGGAGGTGTCCCTGACACTGACTGAAGGCCTGGGACCAGACTCTGAAGGGATCGTATCTCTGACTGCTGCTCCGGGAGGAGAGGTCTGCTTGAACTGCTAACACTCCCACTCTTAGATAAGAGTCAGCGAAAAGGCAAAGTTAGATCAATCAAATTAAGATTTAACTAACATAAACACCTAACTACGATCCTGTAGTTGTCTGGTGGTTTGGTGATTTATCTCGTGAACCAGTGAAAGTATTTGAAAACATATTTCAAAGTAATATAATAATAATAATCATCATTTTATTTAAAAGCGCCTTTCAGGACACCCAAGGACACTTAACAAACCAATACAGTGTAATACAGATCAAACAATATCAGCGACAAATTGAAATATAAAATACATAAAGATTATAAAATGCAAAGTAATAAAAATACATTTAGTAAAGTTAATGATAAGCTAGTCTAAAGAGATGTGTTTTCAGGGTGTCTTGAACAGAGAAAGGGAGGTGGTGTTTCGGAGGTCTGGCGGTAGAGCGTTCCAGAGGTGAGGGGCAGAGCAGGTGAAGGCCCTGCTCCCCATGGTGGAGAGGCGGGCAGAGGGTACATGGAGATGTAGCGAAGAGGAGGATCTGAGAGAGCGTGATGGGATGGAGATTTGTAGGAGGTCAGATAGATAAGGAGGGGCAAGGTTGTGGATAGCTTTGAACGTGAGAAGTAGAATTTTGAAGATCAAAAAAGGCGTTCAATACAGGATCAACTGGACTTTATTTGTTGCAGAAAACGTTTCGACTTCTGTCCAGAAGTCTTTTTCAATTCTGAATGAATGAAAGCTGTGAGAACGAGAAGTTTTATACAAGTGTGATGTGTTGTTTTGTTTTGTCAATTTAAATAGAATGGGCATGTTAGGTATTTTGTGGTGTTATTTCAGTTTCCAATTTCATATGTTGGTGCGTGGCTTGTATAAAACTTCTCGTTCTCACAGCTTTCATTCATTCAGAATTGAAAAAGACTTCTGGACAGAAGTCGAAACGTTTTCTGCAACAAATAAAGTCCAGTTGATCCTGTATTGAACGCCTTTTTTGATTTTATCATGTCCTGGACGACTGAGAATCTTCACCAGCAAATTTTGAATATGATGCGTGATTTAACCGGGAGCCAGTGGAGCTGCTGCAGGACAGGAGTGATGTGGTTATAGTAGGAGGTTTGAGTGATGACACGGGCAGCTGAGTTCTGGACCATCTGTAACTTGTGGAGAGATTTGTTGGGGAGGCCGTAGAGAAGGGAGTTGCAGTAATCGATACGGGAAGTCACAAGGCTGTGCACCAGGATGGCTGTGGAGCGGGGTGTGAGAGAAGGACGGAGACGGTTAATATTACGGAGGTGGAAATAGGCAGACCGAGTAATATTGTTGATGTGTGAAGTGAAGGAGAGAGTGGTGTCGAGGATGACACCGAGGCTCTTGACCTGAGGGGAGGGGGATAGCAGAGAGTTGTTAAGGGGGACGAGAAGATGTTCTGATTTTGAAATAGAGTTTTTGGTACCGACGAGAATGATTTCTGTTTTGTTACTGTTTAGTTGAAGGAAATTGTTAGAAAACCAGTGATTTAGCTCATTGAGACAGTCGGTGAGGATGGAGGGTGGGTGGGTGGAGTTATGGTTTTGATGACAAGTAGAGCTGTGTGTCATCAGCATAACAGTGGAAATGGACGCCGTATTTGCGGAAGATGTGACCTAGAGGAAGGAGGTAAATGATGAAGAGGAGGGGTCCGAGGACAGAGCCTTGGGGGACACCCGTGGAGACAGGGGAAGACTGGGAACGGAAGGATTTAAGCTGAATGAATTGAGTGCGGTCAGAGAGATAGGAGGTGAACCAGTCTAACGGGGTACCTGAGATGCCAATGGAGGTTAGTCTGTTGAGGAGGATAGAATGACAGATGGTGTCGAAGGCAGAACTTAGATCAAGAAGAATGAGGATGGACAGAAGACCAGAGTCAGCAGCAAGAAGAAGGTCGTTAGTAATTTTTACTAGAGCTGTTTCGGTGCTATGGTGGGGCGAAATCCATAGGCTTTCCCATAGGCTCACCACCTGTGGGAGGGGCCAAAGGGGTCGGGTGCATTGTGGAATGGGTGGTGGCCGAGGGGCTTAGATCAAGAAGAATGAGGATGGACAGAAGACCAGAGTCAGCAGCAAGAAGGAGGTCGTTAGTAATTTTTACTAGGGCTGTTTCGGTGCTATGGTGGGGGCGAAATCCAGATTGAAACTCTTCATAAATGTTGTTGTTGGACAGGTGTGAGTGAAGTTGACTAGCAACAGTTTTTTCAAGGATCTTGGAGATGAAGGGCAGATTGGAGATCGGACGAAGATTACTGAAGTTGGTGAAGTCAAGACCTGGTTTCTTGATGATGGGGGTGATGGCAGCAGATTTGAAGGCTGTGGGAACAATGCCAGAGGTTAGGGAGGAGTGGATGATATTAGTGATGATAGGGAGCAGAGACGGGAGACAGGATTTAACAAGAACTGTGGGAAATGGGTCAAGTTGACAGGATGAGGACTTGGACTTGCTGATAATGTCAGCAATGTCATCAGCAGAGGGGAGGGAGAAGACAGAGAAAGGGAGGGAGGGAGGGGGGAGTTCAACATGGATGTTGGGGGCAGTATTTGGTCCAAGGTGTTTATGAATTGAAATAATCTTTTCATTGAAATATGACATCAGGGAGTTGCAAAAGTAATCATTAGACGAACGTCTACAGCTGAGTAATTTTTAGCATAACTCAATTCAAGATGGCTGCCCTGGCTAACGTTAGCAAACACAAACATGGGTTCTCACCAGGCTGAGACTAGTTGGTGAAAGGTGTTCAGGAGAGGGTCTTCTGAATGTCTCCAGAAGGTCTTGGAAGTTTTGTGGGGTTCTCACCAGAGGTGTGCAGCCTCGTCATGAGTTTAAACGTCCACAACATTCGTGCGATAACTTTTTTTCTCCAAATCATCAGTTACTGTGGACATCTTCAACCCTTTTCTGTAGCGCTGGACACCTGCTCGAACGTTCTCATCGAGTCCAAATCATGCGAGTGATGAAACCAGCCCGTCTTCATTTCTAAAGGGAACTCCAGCAGAGTAAACTACTGTATAAATGTGCGGAGGTGGGTACAGAATAACCCAGGTGGGTGGAGAGGTGGGCACAAGATAATGTGGACAGCCAATAATCCATTTTTGTAAGCCATGCACACAAAAATGGACTGTGATTTTTGAAAACTGGCCGCTCAGGACATGGCCACACAGCTTGGTCGTCACTTGAATCAAACACTGAGTTCAGTCAGGCATGAGTAAAGTCCATGTGTTTTCTTGGTTTTAACAATTTGTTACCAACTAGTACCCAACAGTCACAGCTTAATTAGATAAGCTCTGATTTAATCATCCATCCATTATCTTCTGCTTGTTCCAAAGTCGAGTCTTGGAGGCAGCAGCTTGAGCAGGGAGGTCCAGACATCTCTTTCTACATCCAGCTCTTCTGGGAGGACTCCAAAGTGTTCCTAGACCAACAGAGAGGCATAGTCTCTCCAGCGTGTCCTGGGTCTTCCCTCAGGTCTCCTCCCTGTCTGACATGCTCAAACCACCTCAACTGGCTCCTCTCGATGTGGAGGAGCAGTGGTTCGTTCCTGGTAACTGAACTTCTCAGCCTGTCTCTAAGGGAGAGTCCAGCTACCCTGCAGAGGAAACTCATGTCAACCTCCTGTTTCCACAATCTCTGAGATGTTCAAGTACAAAAACTGCAATCTCAGTCTTGTCTGAGTTTAAAAGCAGAAAATTGAGAGTGATCCAGGTTTTTTATCTTTAAGACATGTTTTTAATCTAAGTAACTGGATTCATTGGGTTTCATGGACAAATATAATTGTGTATCAACAGCATAACCATGAAAATTTACCCCATGCTGTTTAATAGCTTTACCTAATGGAAGCATATATAAGGTAGAGTATTGGTCCAAGCACTGAACCCTGAGGTACTCCATGAGCAACTTTGGTATATGAAGAATATTCATAATTTACATTTACAAACAGAAATCTACCAAATAAATAGGATTTAACAAATCAGGTTTGAACATATTTAGTTTTTACTTTGCAAAGGTTTCACAATGTAAACATTTTTAACTAAATGTGTATATTGTAATAAAAACCGAGGTTATAACTTTGCAGCACATGCTGGCTTACTTTATCCTAACTGTTTTGACAATACGTGTTGGGTCCTGCTCTGAGAAAGAATAATAAACCTACGCTGCTACTGTTTTTTTGAAAATTGGAGAAGTTTTTGTACTTTGCTGTGGTATTATTTTTAGTGCCGTTGCCACCAAATGACCACCAGCATTTGCTCCAGTTTCTGTGTTCTTGTCTGGACCAAGAATACAATGTGTAAACATATGAACCAAAGTAAAAAATATCTAAAGTGATGTTGAGGCCTAAAAATCAAAGTTTGTATTACGTTTGAACCTGGGACTGTAGGGAAAAGGTTGTCCATGTATAGGTGTTGTTATGGGCGGGGCTTGTGGATGTTTGGTGGAGAGTGGGTCAGTAAGTAGCAAAGTAGCACCTTCTTGAGTCCTTCTTGCTATGAGGAGTTTCATGGTCTTCCTGCCATTGAATGTAAAAATAACTGTTTATTTATTTTATTTTTACTGTGAACACCTGGACAGTGCTGCAGCCAGGTGAGCAAACTCAGTTGTTCAAAGAAGATGAATGGATTTGCAGGATTTAGTTCTGAGGGTTCAGCTGGGAAATATAAAACATCTCTACATGAGCAAATGGCTGTCCTGCTGTTTACTGATTGTTCCCCGACCACACGGGGGTGGATGGAGTCGGGAATAAGAGCCAAATGGGGCTTTGCCATGTCCTTCATCACTAGTTCCCTCTTCTCCCTCCTCTTCTTCTTTTCTTTACTTTAGTGAAAGTGGTCCATCTGAAATGAGCAGAAGCATGAAAGCACACATTTGTTCTTTCTTTCCTCCCCTACTTTCTGAGGCCCCTTTCAGCCCCCGCTCCCCCTTTGTCTTTAACTCCCCTCTCATCCGCGGTCAAGATTTGCTCAGAAATGAGTCACCCTACCACAAATCGCCCAATTTAAGAGGGGGGTGTGGGGAGTGGTGGAGGGAGGCAACGCTGTGATGGAGATGAATCGAGTGTGAGCAGAGGGAAGGGGGTGGAGAGATGGGGGTGTTGGGGGGTGTTGGCTGTTTTCCACCCAGCCTGGTTTTTGTGATGATTACAGCTGAGGTCTGGGTCCAATCAGCTCCCTGCGTTCAGCCGAGCAGAATCAGGCTGCACGTCCAGGATCCACACGCTGCAGCAGCCGATGTTCAACTGTGCACGTTTAGAGAGCAGAGCCTGGGCTGTGGATCGTGACGTGCTCATACATGTACGTGCACTCAAACATATAATCAGAACAAGCGTTCAATACAAAAACGACTGGACTTTATTTGTTACAGAAAACGTTTCAAATAAACAACTGTAGTGATACAACCTCGACCTTTGAAGCACTTCTCTGATCGCTCTCAATAATGAACTTTTTTGGAGTTGCTCCTGAAGGGGCAGTAATACTTTTATCACTTTTAATTTGAATCAAACATTACAAATTAAGTCATCCAGAGACTTCTTTTAATTTTTGTTAATTCAAGTGTCATCAAATGAATAACTTTGTTATTTGTAAGCGCGTCAGTGTTATTCTTCATTGTATGATCATGGTTTATGCTGATGATTCGACCTTTGGTAGGTCAAACATAATAACGTTTCCTGTCAGTTACATCTCATCACTGAGTCACAGAATAATTATTAATGATCTGACAAAGATGAGAACCCGTGAATTATGATGATAATTTGTGTCAGTCAAACCCTGCTCAATTTACATCTAAAATATAGGTACCGGTAAGTCGGCAAACTGACCTCTTTGCCTATATTATTACATAACAAATAAAGTCCAGTTGTTTTTGTATTGAACGCTTGTTCTGATGTTATCATGTCCTGGACGACTGAGAATCTTCACCAGCATACTCAAACCTATAACATTATCCAGAATTTACACCGAATGAATGAAGCCACATACATGTAGGTGCAAGCGTGAGGATTGATTGATTTATTGATGTTTATTCATTCATTTTAAAAAAAGAACAATACAAGACAGTTTCATCAGATACAAGAATACAAGTAGGATAAAATGAAGGGAGCAGAAAGAAGATGAAATCTTATTATATCTGCCCCTTATTTCACAGTTTGTTCAACCAATGATAACCTTCAAGCAACATCACAGAATGAATAATTCTACTTATTTTTCTAACTGTAATACACAAACTACATCACAAAATGAATAATTCTACTTAATTTTCCTAACTGTAATACATAAACTAGATCACAAAATGAATAATTCTACTTAATTTTTCTAACTGTAATACACAAACATCACAAAATGAATAATTCTACTTAATTTTTCTAACTGTAATACATAAACTAGATCACAAAATGAATAATTCTACTTAATTTTTCTAACTGTAATACACAAACTACATCATCCATAATTCTACTTATTTTTTCTAACTGTGATACACAAACTACATTACAAAATGAATAATTCTACTTAATTTTTCTAACTAATACACAATATTTCTAACTAATACACAAACTACATCACACTTAATTTTTTTTTTCTATTTAATTTTCCTATTTTTTTATTATTTTATTTTTTTCTACTTAATTTTCCTAACTGTAATACACAAACTAGATCATAAAATGAATAATTCTACTTAATTTTTCTAACTGTAATACACAAACTAAAAGATGGCACAACATCAAGATGTTCACAAAATGAATAATTCTACTTAATATTCCTAACTGTAATACACAAAATACATCACAAAAATGAATAATTCTACTTAATTTTTCTAACTGTAATACACAAACTGCTTCACAAAATGACTAACTCTACTTAATTTTTCTAACTGTAATACACAAACGCACTAAGCTACATCATAAGTACAACATAGGTGTAATACACAAACACGCAAGGTTACATCATATATAGTTTTTGAGCAAGTCCTTTTTGACCTTTTTCTTAAATGTATGCATTGATTTTTCATTTTTAACATCACTCTCCAGAACATTCCACAATCCAACTCCCTGAATTGAGGTAGACCGTCCCTTTAAGCTGGTTCTGAATTGTGGTTAATTCAGGATAAGGATAATTACACGAGCGGCACCGCAGCCTCGCCGTCGATGACGTTCATTAAACTCCTGAACCCACTCGAGTTGATGGCTCCGAGGACGAGTGTGCAGCGGCGGCGTGCGACTTGTGAGCGGTGACTAAGCACCGGCTGCTGATGGGTCACGGGCGATCTGCGTTAAACGATTCTTCATTTGGACACGTTCGGCTGAACGAGGCCATTTTCTTCTCATCTCTGCTGGGTTCAACTTCTTGAAGAGAAAAACTCACACGCACTGAGCATCGTTAAGGTTTTACTGTTAAAATCCCTTAAAAATAATTAAATTTAACCCGTTTTTATGGTTTGAGAAGAGATGAAACTTTAGGTTGTCTTCTCTTTTATTTGACACTGATAAATTGTTTGATTTTTAGTTTTTATCTCTAAAAAGTTGTCAATTGTTAATCCTTTAAGAATTTGAACTGTATTGTAAAGTGTTTAATTAATTTATAGAATGTCTAAAATGATGATCAATTACAGGGGTCACCAACATGGTGCCCGCGGGCACCCGGGTGCCCCCAAGGACCATTTGAGGTGCCCCCGGACCTGTTCTAAAAATAGCACAACTCACTAAGCTGCATTTAAATTTTCATTTTATTCAGTTGTTGTTCTTTTCTTGTATTCATATATATATTTTAAAATGTCTATCTTAAAAATATGTTCTTAAAATATTTTTATTATACATTTTTTTCAATTTACGCTTTATTTCCGAAGAGTTTATCAAACTGGTGCCCTTTGTATGACTCTGTACCCACGAAGTAGCTCTCAGTTTCGAAAAGGTTGGTGACCCCTGAATTACAGCATCTGATGTTTGTAACAAAACCTAATAGAAATTAAAACAATTTAGCTTCATTTAAAACCATTTCATATTTTTTTAGGATGCAAAATAAACTTTTTTTAATGTGATGTTCAGATCTATTTTAAATGGAGTCCTCTGGAACAGTAAATATCTTACATGTTGTAGATAACTTTGTGAACGACCTCAGTTTGGAGGAAAAGTTTTAACTTGGACTGGACCGACGAGGTAAAAGTTAAATGGAGGATTTTTGCATAAAATAAAATAAAACACGTAATAAACCTTGACCCTGCGCGTTGTTCCAGCAGAATTACAACAATATCCTTGGCCACACCAGAAGTCCCACAGCTAGCTGCTGCTGCTGACATTCATTCAAACTGTAAAGTCTGACCAGAACGCTCAACAGAAGTTAAAAAGACTTTAACTTCGGTACACAACGGCTCCGTTGGCACCTCGATGAAAACACAAACCCACACAGTTGAGTTTGTGTCCAGTATTTACAGAGTGGATCATTCCGGAGTTTTAAACTGGATTTTATGTTTGATTCTTGTTGCATCCCTCCCCCAAACGCTAAAACTCTGGTCTTGGTTCCAGATAAACGTGGAGGCGCTGTTTGGACAGAAGTCGTAGCTGTAAGCTTGAAATCTGATGGTTAAGACAGCAGCGATCCACTTTAAAACCATGCCTCCGAATAGTTTAGCTCGTCAGTCAGGTCAGAGTTAAACTATTTTTATCCAAACTAAAGAAAGCTGTGGTACCAAACACTGGTCCTTGAGGAACACCATCCCGCATGTTTCAGTTGTTTTCGTGCACCAACACACCTGGTTCAGGGATTTAATTACTACTTCTCATTCAGCATGGACCATGGTTGGGGACCCCTGGTTTAAAAAAACTATGTACAACAGGTACAATATTGACTGTCTATGTACAGCATGATTGAACAGCTAGCTAAATATCTGATTTCATGCGATTACCAGTTTTCTGCCAAAAGAAAAATATTCTACAGGACATCATGTGCCTGTTGGACGCTCAGTATGGGATTCTTCTCAAACCAGTTACAGATAAATCCTCTTAATTTACCACATAGTTACTTTCTGGCTGCATAAATAAAACCCAACAAAAGTCCTTTAAAAAAATCCTCTGTCCTCGTCCAAAAACCAAGTGGTTTGGTTTGTTTGGAGTGTTTTCCAACTGTGGGAATTCACCCAAAACGTCCAGGCTGCAGTTTATTCAGAAAGAAAGCGGCTCCTTTTCTCTGGACGAGGGACGGCGAACAAATTAAACCCATGGGAATCTGCAGCCTGGACTCAAGCGTAGCGTCGTGTCCACAGAAGACAAAATAATGAGACAAACTTTGCAGGACAGTTTTTTTTTCCCCCAGTAAACCTCTAACCCTGCAGCAGGTCGGCCTCCCAGAACCGTCCGGTAAAACACGTCATTTGTGAGCTGCTCCTTTGCAACCTGTGGTTTTCTTGTAATCGCACTCAGTGAGAAAAGAACTGAGATTTATGAGAAGAAAAACACCTCGAAGCGTTTAAATCACTCGTAGTTGAGAAAATAAACTCAAAGTGTGATCTCAGCCGTAGGCAGAAATCTAGTTTCTCAATAATCACAGGCCGCCCAGCCGGCCCAGCGGGACGCCAGTGTTCATTTTACGTTTTACAGGTAGCAATCTGAGTTTGATCAAATCAGCGAGTGAACGTCTGCGCCGCCCCGCCAGCAGCCTTACCTGTAATAAGAAGGAGAAGCTAATCGGTGGGACGTTCACTGCGAGCGTGGCTGTGCTAAAAGACACGGCGTGATTGGAGCCTCTTCAGGTCAGAGCACTCGTCTCACACAAGATGCACATTTTCAAGGCGTACATAATTACGGACCGCTGGAGGATGTCACATAATCGCACGCGCGACGGGAGGGAAATGTCAAGATGAGCCGTCTGAGCAAACATTTTCCTTTTGCTTCTGGAATATCAGCTCGACAGAGCGCGTCCGTGAAAGGAAACGGAATGTTACTTTCACACCATGGCGTTTAAAAATTCTCATAAAGCTGCTCATAGAAGGACCGCACGTTTAAAAAAAGTAAAATTAAATCTGAAATATGTGATGTCAGTTTAAAAATAAAGTGGGAAGCGCTGCTGCGTGAACACTGTAACCTTTAACAGTCATTAAAATGACATTAAAGGGGTTGAGTGGAGCACAGTTAAGTAAAAGTGTCTTACTTGCAGCAGACTGAGGTTAAATAAACTCTGTTTAAAGCAGGTATTATGTGATCAAATACCATTTCTAACCCAACAAATGTACATTTATTTCCTTAAATTAGAATCTAGCTCTTACAATGTAATTGTATTAGTTAGAAAATTAGAAAGAGTTAGTCATTTTGTACTGTTGGTTGAAGATTATTATTGTTTAATCTGATTGTTGGAAAAAGTTGGTTGAAGATTATTATTGTTTACATGGTTGATTATTGTTGTTTAATCTGATTGTTGGAAGTAAGGGGCAGATATAATAAGATTTATTCTTCTTTCTGCTACCTTTCATTTTTTTACATTTTGTACACAATCATTTATGAGATTGTCTTGTATTGTTTCTTTTGTAAAAAAATGAACAAATTTAATAAACATAAACATAAACAATGCTGTTATTGCTAGTATCACTCAGCCCTCTGTGAATAGCAAACAACCATCAGGGTGCTAACGATCCATCGTTAGGCTGATGGTCCTCCTTGATCATGTGAGCAGCTGGTTTCGGCTGTCATCAGCCAACTGGTTGATCCACTGTGAGAGGGTGCTATTTATAAGACTGAGCTGAATACAGCAGCTCAGACTGAGGAAGTCTTTCGGACAAAAGACCAAACGTTTCTACATTTTTTTTGTTTTGTTTTGTTTTTTTGAATGTCCAGAGGACCAGATTTAGCTTTTTTAGATTTTCTACTGGATTATTGAGCATGCATCAGGGTATCGGTTTAAAGCAGTTCTTGTGAAAATGTTAAGCTAGTAGCTAATCAGAGCAGGAGCAAAACTCTACCATCCAAAATAACTTAAACTACAATTTATACTGGCAGTTTGGCTAAAACTTTTTTGAAAGCACTTCATGGTCAGTTTTTCTTTACCTGAATGGCCAGATTATCCTGAGGAAATCAGCTGTTAGCACTGCTGTAAATCTCTTTAATAGTCTGAACATTTACGAAGCATTCACTCTGTTGTGATCCATTTTTCTTCTGTACATTTTTCAGCATCTTTCTCGTCCCGCAGTTTTCAGCTGTTTCAACAAATCATAAATCAAAACGTTCAGCTCTTTCAGGACAATCCTGCTGTGACTGTTGGTATTGGTGCAACTTTAGCTTTTTGAAATATTTAGCCTATTCTGCCTTTTTTTTTCTCTTTAGAAAATGATATGAGTTTATTTTCCATCCATCAAATCTTATATCTATTTACAACCTTTTAATGCTCCTTTCACATTTTGTTCTGCTTCAGCTTCCTTGAGTAAATTTAAACATTTTTTCAGCTACTTTCAGCTAATTTCAGATCTTTTCAGCTGTTCTGTGCTCCTTTCAGATTCTTTCTGCTAACTACAACATTTTTGTTCTTCTTACTTCTTTCTGCTAATTTCAGCTTCTTCTGCTCCTTTCAAATTATTTCTGAAAATTTCAAAAATGTTCCTACTATTTCGCTACTGTTTAGCTGTTTTGATGTTAATTTAGCTTTTTCTGCTAATTCCACATTTTTTGGCACTAGTTTAAACTTTTTAAGCCTAATTCAGCAACAACAACAAAAGTGCTCTCTCCTTTCTTGTCATTTAAATTTCTTAAGGCTTTTTAAAAGTTAATTTTAAGATATTTATTTTTTGAATTTCCACATTTTTGTGCTGATTTCTGCTTCGTTCAGCTTAATTAGGCAAATGTGTTGTTTCTGCTTCTGTTAATTTAAGCTTGTTCTGCCTTTTCAGCGACTTTTTTTAACCATTTCCAAGTTCAGCTGTTTTAAGATAAATTTGAGTTTTTCATTGTAATTTCTGCACTTTTCAGCTTGATGCACCTTTCAGCTATTTGCTGCTAGTTTCAGCATTGTCTGCCTTTTCACCCTTTAGCTGTTTTGTGCAAAATTTAGCTTTTTCAACTAATTCCACTTCTTTTGAGCTCATTTCACATTACACAAAGAGAAATACGAATGATCAACCATGGATGACAAAAGGGTTAAGAAATGCATGTTAAAAAAAAAAAGAATTATTTGTATTCATGTTTCTTGAAATTGCGAAGTCAGAGCGCAGAAGAAAAATATAAAAAGTATAAAAATAAATTAGTAGGGATTATAAGGAAACATAAGAAAGAATATTATAGTAAATTATTAGATAAAACTAATGGTGATATGAAAGCAACATGGCGAGTAATGAATGGTGTACTGAAGAATCATAAAGCAAAAACTGGTATTTCAAAATATTTTGTAAAAGACAACGATGAAGTTCATGATGAAAATGAAATTGTAAATGGATTTAATCAATATTTCGTGAATGTTGGATCAAGCCTTGCAGCTAAGATACCAAAAGTAGATAAAAATATGATCCACTCAATTACAGGTTGTGCAAATAGTATTTTCCTAAATGGAACTAACAAAGAGGAAATAATGAATGTAGTAAAACATCTTACAGACAAGAGATCGAAAGACTGGGTGGACATGGATATGATGTTTGTGAAGGACATAATGAGCCATGTTATTGAGCCGTTCACATACATATGTAACTTATCATTTTCAACAGGAATATTTCCAGATAATATGAAAGTAGCTAAGGTCGTTCCTCTTTTTAAAAATGGTGATAAATGTGTATTCAACAATTATAGACCTATATCCTTGTTACCACAGTTTTCAAAAATTCTTGAAAAACTATTTGTAAACAGACTAGACCAATTTATAGATAAACAAAATATTCTAAGCAACAGTCAGTATGGGTTTAGATCAAAAAACTCTACATCAATGGCTCTCATGGAATTAATGGAACAAATAACTACTGCTGTCGATCAAAAACAATATTGTATCAGTATTTTTGTTGATTTAAAAAAAGCATTCGATACTATTGATCACACCATTCTCCTTGAAAAACTGAACAAATATGGTATTAGAGGACCAGCATTACAGTGGGTATCTAGCTACTTAAAAAATAGGAAACAATTTGTACAAATAAATGATGTAAGATCTGACCTCTGTAATATCACATGTGGAGTTCCCCAAGGCTCTGTACTTGGACCAAAGCTTTTTATTTTATATGTGAATGACTTGGTAAATGTGTCAGGACTCCTTAAATGTGTACTTTTCGCTGATGATACCACTTTTTTCTGTTCAGGTGAAGATATAGAACAAATGTTAGAATTGATAAAGACAGAATTTGTCAAGATACAAACTTGGTTTAAAATAAATAAATTATCATTAAATCTAGAGAAAACTAATTACATGATATTCGGTAATAAAAAGAAAACTGTTGATGTTCCACTCAAAATTGAGGATGTTGAGATTTGTAGAGTGAGTGAGGTGAAGTTTTTGGGTGTTATCATTGATGACAAACTGACATGGAAACAACACATAAATTCTGTAAGAATAAAAATAGCTAAATCGATTGCAGTACTGTACAAAGTCAGAGACCTATTGAATGATAAAGCTCTGTATTTGTTGTATAACACAATCATTGTTCCACACTTAATCTATTGTATTGATGTTTGGGGGAAAGCGTGTAAAACAATCACAAAGCCTATTTTTGTATTACAGAAAAGAGCTGTAAGAATTATCACTAGAAAGCATTACCGTCATCCATCAAGTACATTATTTTATCAACTAAAATTATTGAAGTTCCATGATTTGGTAGACTATAATATTTTATCAGTTATGTATAGAGCTCAAAATAATGCATTACCTTTAAATATCCAAATGCACTTTGTTAAAAGACAAAGTTGTTATAATCTTAAGGGAACAGAGTTGTTTGTAAAACCACAATTCAGAACCAGTTTGAAGGGACGTTCTACCTCAATTCAGGGAATTAGATTATGGAATGGCTTGGAGAATGTAGTTAAAAATGCCAAGTCAATGTTTACATTTAAAAAAATGATCAAAACAAATGTGTTAAAAAAATATATGTGAAATAACGTAATGTGTATTGTATTAGTTAGAAAATTAGAAAGAGTTAGTCATTTTGTACTGTTGGTTGAAGAATATTATTGTTTAACCTGATTGTTGGAAAAAGTTGGTTGAAGATTATTATTGTTTACATGGTTTGACTACTGTTGTTTAATCTGATTGTTGGAGATAAGGGGCAGATATAATAAGATTTATTCTTCTTTCTGCTACCTTTCATTTTTTTACATTTTGTACACTATCATTATGAGATTGTCTTGTATTGTTTCTTTTGTAAAAAAAATGAACAAATTTAATAAACATAAACATAAACAAA
>JBBPBX010015972.1:0-19653 GCA_038048925.1 Garcialebias charrua | reverse complement strand
TATATATATATATATATATATATATATATATATATATATACAGGTAACCCCCGACCTACGACCCCATCGACCTGCGAACCACGGGACCTACGAACATATCATATTTAATAAAAATATGAATTTAAAAAAAAAAAAAAAAATTTTTTTTTTTTTTTTTTGTGTTTAAATGTTCTTAATTTCATGTGTACATCACTTTGTTGCAGCTCTGGTTGTTTTAAAGGCTTTATAAATAATAATTATGATAAAAAAGATCATTTCTGATCATTTTTGAGCAATTTTTGAGCAATATTGGGCAACAGGAAGTAGGTCTTCAGTTTACACGGTCACAAATTAATGTAGAACACCGGACGCTATTTTAGGTTCAGTCACTAGGGTCTCCGGTCACAAATTAATGTAGAACACCGGACGCCATCTTAGGTTAGCTGCCGAGAGTCGGACGAAGACTGGTGACCAGGATGGCTTCATATGGATTAATTACTAGCTGGAAACGTCTCTGTGAACTTTGTGGATGTCTCAAGCAGCAGCGGATTTATCGCCGATCGTGCCAGGCCGCCGTGCGAACACCTCCGGCCGGCCTGGCTACACCTCCGGCCTGGCTAGCTCCAGAAGCTAACACGGGAGCTAACACGGTAGCCGGCCGAAGACTGGTGACCAGGATGGCTTCATATGGATTAATTACGAGCTGGAAACGTCTCTGTGAACTTTGTGGATGTCTAAGGCAGCAGCAGAAGCTGCAGATTGATCGCGCCGCCGCTCCAACACCAGCTCATGGCTTGGCTAGCAGAAGCTAGCCAGCTAGCTAACACAGGTCTGGAGCGGCTGCGGTGGTTCACTGGCCGGCCGGCGGGGCTGCTAGGCCCGACAACAATCAACGCATGGCAACCTAAGATGTCGGCTTTGACCATCTCAAAGTAAGAAAATATATTTTTATTTATTCTGTAAATGTGAATAGCAATGTTTAACATTACAGTACACTACTGTACATGATTAAATGTGCGCACGCTCCGTTAGCATGATAAATAAGGGTTGAATGAATGAATGAATGAATAAATTTTTTTTTTAATATAATTTTCACCCCCTACCTACGAACGGATCGAGCTGCGAACGGTTCTTAGGTCCCAAACTCGTTCGTAGGTCGGGGGTTCCCTGTATATGTGTGTGTGTGTATGCGCACATACACACACACACACACAAACCAGATTCCAAAAAAGTTGGGACACTAAACAAGTTGTGAATAAAAACTGAATGCAATGATGTGGAGGTGCCAACATCTAACATTTTGTTCAGAATAGAACACAAATCACAGATCAAAAGTTTAAACTGAGAGAATTTATCATTTTAAGGGAAAATATGTTGTTTCAAAAGTTCAGGGCGTCAACAAATCCCAAAAAGTTGAAGATTGTTTAAAACAACCAAACTTCCTGCTTCAGCTGTGGATTCACAGAATAAAACAGCACAAGTCGGTTTTTTGTCTGAATGTTTATCCAGCATTCGATCTACTGTGATCCACTTTTCTTCTGTACGTTTTTCAGCGCGATTCTCATCCCACTACTTTCAGCTGTTTCTTTCAGCTGTTTCTTTCAGTTGTTTTGTGCTCTTTTCAGATTATTTTTGCTAACTACATTTTTGTGCTTCTTCTAAATTGTTTGTCTTATTTCAGCTTGTTATGATCCTTTCAGCTTATTTCTGCAAGATTCTGATTTTTCTACTATTTCAGCTACTATTAAGCTGATTTGATGCTAATTTCAGTTTTTCAGCTACTTCCACATTTTTTGCACTTATTGAAAAGTTTTTTTCAGATGAATTCAGCAACGTTCTGCTCTCTGCACTTTTTGTAATTTCAGCTTCTTTCTGCTTTTTAGCTTCTTTTCAGCTACGTTTTTTCTTATTTCAATAGTTTTCATATAAATTTTGGTTCCGTGTGCTAATTTTTGCTTCTTCCAGCCTAATTGGGCAAATGTATTCTTTCTGTGTTCTTATGCTAATTGAAGCTTGTTCTGCCTTTTCAGAAAACCTTTTGCTAATTTCAGCTGTTTTCAGATAACTTAAGTTTTCCATGGTAATTTCTGCTACTTTAAGCCTAATTAAAGCTGCACTATGTAACTTTGTAATGCAGTCTGTAACTTTTCTAACAATATATTTTTAACATATTTCTTCACTCTGTCACTATCTACTGACAGACTGATGTTAGACAAAGTAATCTCTGAAAAAAACTATAGTCCCCTTGCTTCTCTATCAGCATTTATAAAAACACTAAAAACACAGAGTGACCCGTCCTTAACCAGCCAATAAAAACAGAGTTTGTAATCAGCCAATAAAAACAGAGCTTGAATTTGAATTTCAGCAGAGCCTCCCCCTCAGAGCCATATATGGCTCTGAGGGGGAGGGATCAGAATGCTTTGCCTGTTGAAAATTTTTCTAAGTTCTGCACTTACAGAGAGTTACACATAGCACCTTTAACTTCTTTCTGCTAATTTCAATTTACACTCTTTTTAGCTTTTTTCAGCTAGTGTCCGTTTTTTTTTGGCTATTTCAGCTACTATTTAGCTGTTTTATACAAAGTTAAGCTTTTCATCTAAATCCACATTTATTCAGATCATTTCAGCTCTTTCCACTTCCTTATAAATGGTTAAGCTTTCTGCGTTTTCGCCTACTTTTTAGATATATATTTTTTGTTTGTTTGTTTTTTTATTGTGAATTTTGCCTTTTTTATCTTATTTTCAAAATGTTGTGCTTATTTCTGCTTATTTTCAGCAAAATGTGTTCTTTCTGCTTTCTTCTCATTTAGGCTGTTCTTACATTTCAGCATGTTTTAGTTGATTTCAGCTGTTTTTCCAGCATGTTTTAGCTAATATCGGCTGTTCTTCTGCAATAAGCATTCACACTGTATTTTCGCAGGAAATGCGTTTTCTCTAGTTTATCTTTTAAATACGGCTGGCTGTTTCTTCTTCTTTCTTTCTTTTTCATCTTTCGTTGTTCTGTGTTTTCTTCGGCTCTTCGTCATCTCAACTCTTTCCGACGTCCTTGCCTTTAATGAGAGTCAATCTCCTCCGTGGTGCATTTAAATCAACAGCCTCTGGTGTGTTTCCAGGCCCAGTTAGAGAACGACAACAAGGGGAAGAGAAGGAGATCCGCAGATTATTCAGATTTTAGCCCCCCGCCCTCGGTGTTTGTCCTTCCCCCTCATCCCTCTCTCTCTCCTTCCACCTTGCCTCCCCACTTTGCAAATCATCTCATTTAGATTATCCCCACCGCAGTGAAGGCAGCTGCGCAGAAATGGATACTTTTCATGGGCGTCTCCCCCCCCCTCTCCCTTAATCTCCCCCGTGTTCCTGACACTAATACAGTGACTGATCTGAGCCCTCCTGCCTCTCCGTGTGACATTTCTCACTGCGCTCCTTAATGCAGGCGGGCTGCCTCTGTTGACGAGAAATAAGAATGACAAGCGTGGCCTATTTTCTTGCTTCCGATAGTCTCTTCTTATTTTCAGGGAGGGGGGAGAGTCGCTGCGAACAGTGTTTACTAATGTGTCCCACAGGGCGGTTGACAAGGATTTGACATTAAACTTTGATCGTGAATCTGGCATTTTGCTGTCAGAACTAAACTAGGATCCATTTAGTGTTTCCGACGGTAATAAGTGATGTCGGGCATCGCCCACGTGCACGCTGGATCTGTTGAAGGCAGCGCAGACTCGCTTTTGGCCTCTCGGTGGCTTTGATGGATGACGAGCATTAAAACCTGATAAAATAACAAAACGTTCAAGCTGAAAGTTTGACAAAATGTATTTGAGAAGTTGTCTCTTGTGTCGGCTCATCTGAAGCACCGACAATGGGGTTATTCTGACGGGCCGTCAGCAGTCAGTGTCTTACCTGCAGTAGACAAGTTACAGTGACCTCAGCTTCAAGAATTGAGGACGATTTCCCACAGTGGCAATGGTGTCAGAAGCATTTGTAATGTGGTGGGGAAGGGGGGGGGTCCTCCCCCCAGACAATTTTCAATAAAGTAGATGCCATTTCCTGTACATGTAGTCCTCGACATACGACAGACTCAAGTTACGACGTTTCGCGGTTACGACGCATCTCCCATTAAAAAAATATATACATATTTTGAAAATTTATTTTGAAAAGCCGAGTTACGCAGTATTAAACGTAGCGGCAGAGGAATGCTACACATTACTCTCTAAAAAAGCTAAGTCTGGTCCTCTGGACATTCAAAAAACAAAACAGAACTGTACTGTGAACCCTGTTTTACGTCGTAAACGGAACGGAATACGGCAGATGGAAATGGCTTCACCACAGCCTCCCAGTAGGAAATTAACTCTTTTTTTTTCCCCCTTCATTATGGCTCCCAAATGTATGTGTTTTTTGATAATTATGTAGGGTACTGTGTTAGTATAGGCTAAGTGCTTGGTAAAATACACTACTGTATGTAAAAGGTGCAGTATGTATGTTCCGACTTACGTCGAAATTCGGTTTACGCCACCACGTAGGAACGGATCTTCGTCGTAAGTCGAGGACTACCTGTATTCTGGTGTATTGTACATAAGTAAACACTTGGAGCAACAAGAAGTAGCCTGACCAACAGCTCTCCTTGTGTGAATAGAGAAAGCTCCACTTCTCCCACTCGTCCTACCTCACCCCCGCACGTCGAAAACTGCCAGAAGTAATGTAACATTAAGCTAGTGGCGCGTAATACAGACCTGTTAGCTAAGATGCTACAGACGTAGTGCTCCACTTCTCACACATCCTACCCCCCCCACCCCATCAACAACTGCCAAGGCAGACGACCGAGGAGAAACACTGCATGTAGTGGTGAGTTGTTGTATGTGACCAGGAAAACATGGAGTGGACTATTAATGGTTAGTGTTCTCCTATTAATCAAGCAGAATGGATTTGTTCACAAAAAAATAGAAACCATCCTGGGTGAATGAATATTTCATCGTAAATGTGTGTTGGGGGGGTCTGAATTAATATTTTTTTAATGTGTCGGGACATATCCCCTTCACCAATAATTGTTGCGACGCCAATGCACAGTGAGTTTAAACGACGGCTACTCTGAGCTTAACTCAAAACTTGAATGAAACCGATGTTTTGTCAGTAGTTACTAAAATGAGAATCTTGCTACTAGAGATGTGCGATATGGCATAAAATTCATACCACAATATGTATTGTGAAGGGTGGCGATAACGATATATATCGCAATATGTTTTTGGTATAAAACTTGCAATAGGAATGAAAAAAAAAGCATAGGGTGTCCTTTTGCCATAATTTATTTTGAAAACTGCTATACCACAAAATAATCTCTATTAAGAAAATTTCACTACTAGGTCCAGAGAGTTTTTAAATAATTAACAACTCAAGCATTAGGCTTCTTTCTTGTAGTGCAAAACAGTGCAAAATATATCTTGTGTAGTTTTAGCCATAAGTTTTAAACTAAAGAATATGTTGTTAACTCTTAACAGTTTCCAATATTGTCACTTAAGAAATGAACAGTAACAGAGCAGCATTTTACACTGAAAACACTTCACCCTCCAACCCTCTAGAGGGCGTCTCCTTCAGCTTTAAGGAGCTGACAAGGCAACCAGTTTCCTCTGTGGCTTTGACCAGAGGGTCTCGCAGTAAAATCACACAACACAGCGTTCTGTTCACAGATCAGAGGGCAGGTTTCTCTAAAGCTGACCAACGCTTACTTTAACTTTCGACAAAAAAAAAACTTTCAACAGAACACAGCGTTTTGCGCATGCATCCGAATACGGCAACACTACGGCAAGCCGGACGTAGTTAGCTTATAGCTTCACTACTTAGCACTCGAAGAAAAGACTTTAACACCACTTACGCACAGTTTTCAACACAAAAAAGTATCGATTAACTCTGACAACTTTGATTGTACACTTCAACACCACTTATGCACAGTTTTAAACTAAAAAAGTAAAGATTAAACCTGACAACTCTGATTTTGCGGTTAGCCGGTAGAAGACAGATCTCTATCGTAGGCTAAATTTCTATCGTTTCTACCGTGTACCGTTTATATCGCGCATCCCTAGTTGCTACACATGTGGAGTGGGTCTGGAATGATTCTTTGAGACACAAAATACAAAAAGATGACTGCACACTGCTCCGTGGTCACCGTATTTCACCATGGAAACACAATGCACCTACATGTGAGGAAGAAAATGAACAAGGGAAATTTTAAATTAAAACAAAATAAACCCGTTTGAGACTAAAACAAAAGGAAAAATCCAAAATGCTTCAGTTTGTTGTGATGACGGTCAAACTTCCCACAGTATCGCATCAACACCAGCGTTACAGACGAACTGCATTACTCACTGAAACAACATTATATTGCTGACGTATTCAGACTTTACAGCGAAACCAACAGGCGCGCTCAATCGGTCGTGCATAAATCAGGGGGCGGCGTCGGGGAAAAAAATCAAACTGGAAGTTGAACCAGTGCTCACAGTCCAGTGAGTCTGGAACTGGGTCTTCTTGCACCAACTAACATTAGGAAGAAATTCAGTCAGTTTTAATAACAATTGTTTTTTTTTAAGTAGACATTGTCGGATGGACCTTTTAATATAGGTGTTGCGAAACAACAAGATGTTGTGCACAATTCAGTTTGTTTAAAGAGCATCAATTCACATCAAATGTCATCTCAGAGCGCTGCACAAAGATCAACAAATCTGCCGCATCGAATCCAGTTCAAACAGATGTGGAGTGTACAGTCGTCTCCAACCAATTATAATCCAGAACTGTCAGATTGTGTACATTACAAAATGCCAAATGTTCAAAAAGTT
This sequence comes from Garcialebias charrua, assembly GCA_038048925.1. NCBI lineage: Eukaryota > Metazoa > Chordata > Actinopteri > Cyprinodontiformes > Rivulidae > Garcialebias > Garcialebias charrua. Next base: position 12,860 of record JBBPBX010015972.1, on the reverse strand, counting down.
CTGATACATGAAATGAACACGCTCCGCCACAGATCAGCTGAACTCCTCAACAGTTATTAGATTCTTCGATGTTCTTACAACATCCCATAATGTTGTTGGTGTTATTTATTTTGATTGGATCATAGTTGCCGTTGGATTCCTGAACGAATCTCGACTGATCAGCGGAAGGATACGTTCAGTGTGCAGGCGTACTTTGTTTTGTTTTGTTTTATTCATTTATTCATTTTATAATAATGAAATACAACAATTAACATATGTACTGTATAATGAAAAAAAAGAAAAAAAAGAAAGGTAGCAGATGAAGAAAGTATCTTATTAAATCTGCTCTTTATTTATCTAACAATTCAAACAAAATGTTCTATAATAACAAAATAAGTGAATAACTCATTCAATTTTCAATTCACATATACTACTCATTAAAATGCATTCATTTATATTTGTTTAACAATTCGTTTTTAACCAGTTTCTAAAATACAAGGATTGATTTGGCTTCCTTGACATTTGTCATTAAGTTATTCCATAATCATACTCCTTGAATTAAGGTAGTTCTTCCCTTAAAACTAGTTAAACTGTGGTTTTACAAATACATATTTCCTCTTGAGATTGTAACAACTTGTTCTTTTCACAAAATACATTTGGATATTTGATGGTGTGTTTTTTTGAGCTCTTACATAAGTGACAAAATGTTATAGTCCACCAAATCATAGAACTTCAGCAACTTCATTTGATAAAATAATACACTTGATGGGTGACAGTAATGTTTTCTTGTTATAATTCTTACAATTCTTTTCTGCAAAATAAAAATAGGCATTGTGATTGATTTACACGCTTTCCCCCAAACATTAACACAATAAATCAAATGTGGCACAATAATTGTATTATACAGCAAATACAGTGCAAACATTCTCAAAAAATACCAGATTCTAAAAATACTTGGAACTCGAAATATTTTTATTTCACATTTGTCAAGATAATGTGTGTTTAAATACCAACAGTAATCAATTTGTTTTAGACTTAAAGGTAAAATTAGACCCAAAACGCTCCCATGTGGCCTGAATCTCTAAAAAAAAATGAACACGCCAGCTCTAATGGCCTTTTCTGGGCGCATTGTCTTCATAGCCTTTAGAGAATAATAGACTTTTAAGCACTTGATTTACAGAAGGATGACAGCCACCAAATGCGATTATTCAGCTGTCTCTCATTCTCGGGCACTTGATAAATGCCACTAATGCCTAAATATAAATGGCACAATAAATATAAATATCACACTGGCTCATGGGGTGTGTTTCTGTGCCAGTTTAAGTTTGAAAAGAGGGGAAACTGGGACGGGGAAAGTTGGATTCATCCTCCTTAATGCCTTCTGTCACTTCAATTGGATATTAACGTGCCGCTGTCCCCTAATTTAAGCATCGTGTCGTTTCCCACGAGCACCGCCACATCCATGCAGCCGGTTTGTGTCACCGTGGAATAACCCCGCTGCGTCCCCTGTGTGAAGCCGGAGAAAGAAGGTTGAAAATCCAACCGAGCCGCTCTTTTTAACTTTCCTCTCTGTTCCCTACGGTGGCCCCAAGGTGTAAATGAAAAACATAAAAATAAAAAAAAGAATTACATTTGGAAAAACACAACAAAAACACAACATTTGAAAAAACGAAATTACATTTGGAAAAACGAAATTACATTAGAAAAATTAAATTACATTTGAAAAAACAGAATGACATTTGAAAAAACGGAATTACATTAAGCCAAAGCGGAAGTGGCCCGAATCACATTAGAAATAACGGAATTACATAAAGCCAAACCGGAAGTGGCCGAAGCGGAAGTGGCCCGAATCACATTAGAAAAAACGGAATTACATTAGAAAAAAACAGAATGACATTAGAAAAAAAACGGAATTACATTTGAAAAAACAGAAGGACATATGGAAAAAACGGAATTACATAAAGCCAAACCGGAAGTAGCCGAAGCAGAAGTGGCCCAAATCACATTAGAAAAAACGGAATTACATTAGAAAAAACAGAAGGACATTTGGAAAAAACGGAATTACATTAGAAAAAAACGGAATTACATTTGAAAAAACAGAAGGACATTGGAAAAATGTTGTTTTTTTTTACGAGAAAAAAAGTCTGCTGAACATTATCCCTGTTTTCACATCACATCCCTGTTTTTTTCTAATGTAGTTCCGTTTGTTCTAATGTGATTCGGGCCACTTCCGCTTCGGCCACTTCCGGTTTGGCTTAATGTAATTACGTTTTTTCTAATGTGATTCCGGCCACTTCCGCTTTGGCTTAATGTAATTCCGTTTTTTCAAATGTCATTCTGTTTTTTCAAATGTAATTTCGTTTATTGAAATGTAATTTCGTTTTTTCAAATGTTGTGTTTTTGTTGTGTTTTTCCAAATGTAATTCCGTTTTTTGAAATGTTGTTCATTTACACCTTAGGGCCACCGTAGTTCCCTGCACAGAAAACCTACTTCCTCTGCTCAGTCCTTTCATGCCTTTCCCCTCAGAATGAAGCATTTGTATGAATCATAAGCTCCCCGTCCAGGCTCAGTTGTGATGGCACCCCCCTGCTGCTTCTGTTTGCATGACTCCCACCTTCCAGCTCCGTAGAGGTCATTATATCTGATGTCCAACGTGGGCATCACTCAATGAAAACAATGTCATTCTCACAATGGCTCTTAAACCCGCACATACTCATTGCAGTCAACCTTGGATTGTTTGATTGGCGTCCACCGCGCTGTTCGCCAGGAGAGCTGGCAGAAACCTGGTGTTATTTGCATAAAACAGAAAGTGGCTCAGACCTGCTGCTGTTCTGCTCTCCAACGGTTGTACAGCACCCTCAAAGAAACGCCGCCATGTAATTCAGACAAAAAGAAGCCTTGTGCAACACTTACGCTCAACACTTTCTTTTACTCGCTTCAGAACTTTCCTTTCTCCTCTTTTCAGCCCAGCTTGAATCCTCTTGTCCAAGTCCTGTACTATCTGAGTCCAGCTCGTTTTTCACTCGTATTCCTGCAGAGAATCCTCTTAAAATCCTTCTGGTATAGAGTTTCTCTCATCAGTGTGACCTGGACTCAGTCCCAGGTTGACTGCAGGTGATCGGTCTGCCTAATGGTTTGGTCAGCCGAGCATGGGGGGATTAGACAATGGGGTTGGAAGGCAAAGGGCAGTGGAGTGGGTACAACCGGGAGCAAAAAGAATAAAACTGGAAAAGCTGTGAATGTCAAACGTTGTGGCACTTTCCATGTACATTTGTGCTCATTTCACCCTCTTCAATTAACACCTTCACTTTTTCTTTGCTGTGTCTGTCTGTGTCGCTTTGCTGGGCCGAACCCTTTAACTCTCGTGGCAAAGGCAAAACGATTCCCGAAGGAAAACTCATTTCTGCTGATATTATTATGAGCTGAAACGGTTCTTTTTCGTATGAGTAGAGAGGCAAACTTGGCTCACACCAACGCAGAGTTGTAAACGATTTACCCCCTTCCTCTGCCAAAATGGGGTCGGGGGGGAGGGGGGGACAGTGCAAAGCAAACTGGCAGCATCTGGACAGACAATAATGTAGAACAAGCCTCTGGGAGAGAGTGAATGAGTCCAACTCAGCCTGATCCCAGCAGTGACAGAGGGATTACACTGAGGACAACATTACTACACACATGTAAGAGGATTGTAACTAGGGATGCATCGATCCACATTTCTTACTTCCGATCCGATACCGATACTTAACCCTGGGTATCGTCCGATACCGATCCAGTTCCGATATCACCATCACAAATATTATATGAGGCTGTAATAATGAATTTTTTGAACTAAGACTATTCTGTGACTACCGTCTTAACATTGTTTGAGTTAAACCCAATGAGGACACTCTGGGCCTCACAACAGGAAATACCCAAACTTTAATAGCACACAAGAGAGGTCTATATCACAGACGTCCATCTCACTCATGGTGCAGCTGGAAAACTAAAATACCGCTAAGCATTATGGGAAAGACAACAAAATCCACTCCCGTAGCTGTTATGGGGAGTGGACTGTGTTGTCTTTCCCATAATGCTTAGCTGTATTTTAGTTTTCCAGCTGCACCATGTACATAATGCACGCTAAGCATTATGGGAAAGACAACACAGTCCACTCCCCTTATCCGCTACGGGACTGGATTTTGTTGTCTTTCCCATAATGCTTAGCTGTATTTTAGTTTTCCAGCTGCACCATGAGTGAGAAGGACGTCCTGTGATATAGACCTGCCTCTTGTGCGCTATTAAAGTTTGGGTGTTTCCTGTTGTGAGGCTCAAAGTGTCTTCATTGGGTTTAACTCAAACAATGTTAAGACGGTAGTCACAGAATATGGTGGAACACGAGTGATCTTTGAAGACGGATCGGAAATATCGGCAGGTTGGATCGGAAAATCCGATAAATAAATTACGCTGGTATCGGATGCCGATACTGATACCGATACTGGATCGGATCGGCCCCATCCCTAATTGTAACACATGTGCTATTACCGCTGCGCACAATACCTCCTCCAAAAACAATTCCTTGTTCTTTTCCTCCGCTCACTCCCTCATTTCAACCCCTCCATCCCCTCTGCAGAAGCCTTGGCGGATCCGTCCAGCACCGGCGTCGTGGCGGGCGCCGTCATCGGCTCCCTGCTGGCCCTCCTTTTGGTCGTGACTCTGGTCGCGGTCCTCCTGACTCGCAGCCGCCGGCAGCAGAGGCGTGGCTTCCCCAGCAGCGGGGACTCCCTCGCCACGGGAAGCAGCGGCGGCAGCAACGGCGCCGACTACGGCAACAAAGCCCGCCTGCTTTTCAGCGGCGCCGGGAGCGGTGGCAAGAACGGAACGGGCGCCAACAATAACGGGCCCGTCTACACGTATCGGGAGGGTTGCGACGCCACGGGGACGCTAACGGAAAACCCCAACTTCCACCACCATCATCATCTTCACCACGCGTCTACCAGCGACCCACCCACCGCCCACGACATCCTCCTCTGTGGAGACATGGACGAAGCAGAGAGGAGGAAGTTTGAGCTCCACGACAACATGGAGGAAGAAGAGGAGCGGTACGACCGGTTCGTAAACGTCGGGGGAGGCGGGAACATGTTGCCTCCGGCGTATCAACCCCACAGAGGTCACGGCGGTGAAGCGGAGATGGACGTGTACCTGGATGACGACATGGAGTCCCAGAGAGACGGCTCGGTTATTTCCCGAACTGCCATTTATGTCTGAAGATGGAACAGAGGGCTGGAGATGAGAGAGGAGGTGGAGGACAGGGGGCGTTTGGAGTAGGGATGCACCGATCCACATTTCTTACTTCTGATCCGATACTTAAATCTGGGTATCAACCGATACCGATACTTTCCCGATCCGATACTGTTCAAGTATATGAGTCTGTATACAGTAATACATTTTTGAACTGAGATCATTCATTTTAACATTGTGTGAGTTACACGCAATAAAGACACTCTGGGCCTTACAACAGGAAACTCAAACTTTAACAGCATACAAGAGGCAGGTCTATGCCACACACAACCTTCTCACTCATGGTGCAACTAAAATACCGCTAAGTATTATGGGAAAGACAACAAAATGAGTGTCTTCATTGGGTTTAACTCACACAATGTTAAGATGGCAGTCACAGAATATGGTGGAACACAAGTGCACTTTGAAGCTGGATTGGAAATATCGGTAGGTTGGATCCGATATCCGATACTTAAAGTATGCTGGTATCGGAGACCGATACTGGATCGGATCGGCCCCATCCCTAGTTTGGAACAACCCCGCCCAGCACCAATATTAAAGTCACCTTCATCAGATCAGCACCTGCTTACAGCTCAACCTGGTTAAAAAGTGCCCATCAGTACTCACGACTGCACGATAACACAAAAAAGACGAGAGAAGACGTAAAAACGTGACGCGATGAAGCAAAAGTTGTGGTAACATTTGTGCACTGTGGCTGAATCTGTGACCAAGTTGTGAGTCTGTTTTGTCAAATATAACAAAAGAAGAAGAAAAAAACAGCAAATCTCGATGCAGCGCCGCTTACCGCTACGTTCTTGTCGCTTCCGCTTCGCCGTGTGGTCATGTGACGTCGTACTTTATACCTTGCCGGAACTTGAAATACGATCAGTGTCGCAAAATTATCTACACTAAAAACTCAACTCTGTGGTTCAACAACACAAATCCATCAACTTCTTCGTACAACCCTTCTGACAGGGTCGTGGTTGCAGGCGGCAGCTTGTGCCGCGAGCCCAGGCGTTCAGCTGAGTCTGAGAATCGAAAAGGACAAACGTCTGATTCTGGGAACAGTTGGAGACTTTCTGTTAATCCCGGAGAAGTGACTCGTGGGTTTGCAGAGACGCCGGCTGCACCCTGTGACACCACCTGGTTTCCCGATGGGAGCCGCTGAAGCGACGGGCCGCCAAACGGAGCAACGTAGACCGAACAGTGTGTGCTAATGTGTGGCTGGCTGTGGTGTTAATGACGTGCATCATCCTTGTACTGGGCGGCGTCTCGCGATAGCACTGTCGTTGTTGTTGTTGTTGTCGTTGTAGATCTTGTTGTTGTTGCGCTTGTGTAATGGTGTTGATCTTGCTAAGGAAAAAGATTCACCGTGAGCCTTGGGGGGGTTTCACGAAGTTTCATGTCGAGTCTGTAATGACTCATTTAATGAATAAAAGAATTGTTTTTCTTTGTTTCCAACTCTACTTCTCCATGTTTTCTTGTTTCTCTGCACTTTTTTCTTTTCTATCCCATCTCGTGTGTTCCACAAATCCATTCATATGACGGGTGTCTAAAACAAGTGCCGTTGCGACTGTGTGCACAGAGTGGTGTTCCTGGTATTTATGGTCCTGTCTGGGCTGCGTTCGATGAGGCAGCGTATCCACCTGCTTTGATGGAAGCTGTTTTATTTCATGTACTACTTCTGTTTCTTTTTTGAATGTTTTTTTAGGCTGTTTTTCATAGTTAATGCATTTCTAGAAAAGACGTGAAAGAATGGGAATGCACATCTTTCTATTTTATTTACATGTATATGCTGCAAAAAATGGCAGAGCTTCGTAAATTTGAACAAAGTGCACAATCTCATATGGAAGAAAATATGGCGATGATGAGCTACAAACTGCTGTCGCACAAAACTCTGAGGAAAATGTGTACAACTTGTAGTCTCACTGAGCTCCGAGTGTTCAAGACCGGCAAATTCATTTTGGGTGGACAGTTTTTGGAAAATAGGCCTATTTTTACGTGCACAGTTTGCAAAACTGTATTTCTGGCCATAATAATAATAATAATATAATAATGAATTTAATTTGTAACACACTTTTCGTTAACAAAAATCTCAAAGTCCTACAAGGTGCGACTAAAATCAATGATCAAATAAAAACAAGTGATAAAATCAAGTAAAATCAATGATAAAATATCAAAAACAATGATAATATCAACTAAAATCAGAGATAAAATCATGTGGAGAAATATTGGGCCTTTCTGACACCACGAGGCTGTGTGTCTCGACTCTTGAAAGAAATTCAGTTTTCTTCAAAATCTGGCCACCTCTGGCGTTGTCGTCACAGTTTATGGGAAATCTCGACTGTAACCACGTGACCAGCTTTTCAACTAATAAATCCTCATCTCATATGTTCAAAATGCTGGTGTTGGTCTGTTGAGAAGTGTAGGCGTGCGACTAACAAATTCTTCCTACTGGAAACCGAACCCATCCGGAACAAAATATCTGCCTAGTCTCTTTTAACACATAAAATTATGATGTAAAATGCTATATAAAAAACATAAAGAATACAAATAATCACACATTAGAGTAAGATAATATATATCATTATAGAAATATAGTTAGAGTTCAAGAATATTATCCCCAAGGGGCAATTTGTTTCACCGTCAGTAGGCACATAAAGCATCCACAACACGCTGAGACATTAAAAGAACAGAAATCATCAGCGTTTGTTGAGAAGCCTGATCTCTACAGGGATGAATGAGTTTTTCAGTCTGTTCATTCCACATCTGGGCAGCAGATACCTGCATCCAGAAGGAGGCAACCTGAACTCACCATGGAGTGATGATCAAGATCTGCCAGAATCAGCCTGACCTTGTTCACTGACACCTCCAGCCAGCAGTTTTAATGCACCTCCTGACAACCCGAGACTTTGTTCTTGTTTTTACACGTCAAAAGTCCAAACCAACAGATGAAGGTGAAAGTTGAGAGACTCAATAAAACATGAATAAAACATTCTCATTCATTCAACCGCACACAAGTCGACTCATAAAAGTAGAATCAACATTAAAACCATAGAGCTTCAGATAAAAATGCGTTCTCTGGCGGGCCTTCTTACAAAGTGAGTTCACATGGGGGTCAAAGGTCAAGTTTTCATCAAAACAGTTCCCAGATATGTATATGGATGCACCACCTCAACAGCTTTGCCGTTAATGACCACAGGAGTGGCAACTATACATATAACTACAGTATATACTGTATAACTATATATATTTCAAATTGAAGATACAAATAAACCAAATTTGGACCCATCCATCCATCCATCCATCCATCCATCTTCTTCCGCTTATCCGGGGTCGGGTCGCGGGGGTAGCAGCCTAAGTAGGGAGGCCCAGACTTCCCTCTCCCCAGCCACTTGGAGCAGCTCCTCCGGGGGAATCCCAAGGCGTTCCCAGGCCAGCCGAGAAACATAGTCCCTCCAGCGTGTCCTGGGTCTTCCTCTGGGTCTCCTCCCGGTGGGACATGCCCGGAACACCTCACCAGGGAGGCGTCCAGGAGGCATCCTAACCAGATGCCCGAGCCACCTCAACTGGCTCCTCTCGATGTGGAGAAGCAGCGGCTCTACTCCGAGTCCCTCCCGGATGACTGAGCTTCTCACCCTATCTCTAAGGGAGAGTCCAGACACCCTGCGGAGAAAACTCATTTCAGCCGCTTGTATCCGAGATCTCGTTCTTTCGGTCACAACCCAAAGCTCATGACCATAGATGAGGGTGGGAACGTAGATCGATCGGTAAATTGAGAGCTTTGCCTTTTGACTCAGCTCTCTCTTCACCACGACAGACCGGTACAGCGCCCGCTTCACTGCGGACGCTGCACCTATCCGCCTATCGATCTCACGCTCCAGTTTTCCCTCATTCGTGAACAAGATCCCGAGATACTTAAACTCCTCCACTTGGGGCAGGACCTCCTCCCCGACCCGGAGAGGGCATGCTACCCTTTTCCGGCTCAAGACCATGGCCTCGGATTTGGAGGAACTGATCCTCATCCCGGCCGCATCACACTCGGCTGCAAACCGCTCCAGTGAAAGTTGTAAATCACGAACTGATGAAGCCAGTAGGACCACATCATCTGCAAAAAACAGAGAAGCGATTCTAAGGTCCACCAAAACGGATCCTCTCAACACCTTGGCTGCGCCTAGAAATTCTGTCCATAAAAGTTATGAACAGAATCGGTGACAAAGGGCAACCTTGGCGGAGTCCAACTCTCACCGGAAACGAGCCTGACTTACTGCCGGCAATGCGGACCAAGCTCTGACACCGGTCGTACAGGGACCTAACAGCCCTTATCAAAGGGCCTGGTACCCCATACTCCCGGAGTACCCCCCACAGAACCCCCCGAGGGACGCGGTCGAATGCCTTCTCCAAGTCCACAAAGCACATGTAAACTGGTTGGGCAAACTCCCACGCACCCTCCAGGACCCTGCTGAGGGTGTAGAGCTGGTCCAGTGTTCCACGACCAGGACGAAAACCACACTGCTCCTCCTGAATCCGAGGTTCGACTATCCGACGGACCCTCCTCTCCAGAACCCCTGAATAGACCTTACCAGGGAGGCTTAAGAGTGTGATCCCCCTATAGTTGGAACACACCCTACGGTCCCCCTTTTTGAATAGGGGAACCACCACCCCAGTCTGCCAATCCAAGGGAACTGCCCCCGATGTCCACGCGATATTGCAGAGTCGCGTAAGCCAACACAACCCTACAACATCCAGAGCCCTAAGGAACTCCGGGCGAATCTCATCCACCCCCGGAGCCTTGCCACCGCGGAGCTTTTTAACCACCTCGGCGACCTCAGCACCAGAGATCGGAGAACCCGACCCAAAGTCCCCAGGCTCTGCTTCCTCAGTGGAAGACGTGCCAGTAGGATTGAGGAGGTCTTCGAAGTATTCCGCCCACCGACTCACAACATCCCGAGTTGAGGTCAGCAGCACGCCACCTCCACCATAAATGGTGTTGGTCTCGTACCTCTTTCCCCCCCTGAGACGCCGGATGGTGGACCAGAATCGCCTCGAAGCCGTACGGAAGTCATTCTCCATGGCCTCTCCGAACTCCTCCCACGCCCGAGTTTTTGCCTCAGCAACCACCCGAGCCGCATGCCGCTTGGACTGCCGGTACCTATCAGCTGCTTCCGGGGTCCCACAAGCCAAAAAGGCCCAATAGGACTCCTTCTTCAGCCTGACAGCATCCCTCACTGCCGGTGTCCACCACCGGGTTCGAGGGTTGCCACCACGACAGGCACCAACAACCTTGCGGCCACAGCTCCGATAAGCTGCCTCGACAATAGAGGCGCGGAACACGGCCCACTCGGACTCCATGTCCCCCGCCTCCCTTGGAACGTGTTCAAAGCTCTCCCGGAGGTGGGAGTTAAAGCTCCGTCTTACGGGAGACTCTGCCAGACGTTCCCAGCAGACCCTCACAATACGTTTGGGTCTGCCAGGTCTGACCGGCATCCTCCCCCACCATCGGAGCCAACTCACCACCAGGTAGTGGTCAGTTGACAGCTCCGCCCCTCTCCTCACCCGAGTGTCCAAGACATGCGGCCGCAGATCAGATGAGACGACAACAAAGTCGATCATCGAACTGCGACCTAGGGTGTCCTGGTGCCAAGAGCACATATGGACACCCTTATGCTTAAACATGGTGTTCGTTATGGACAATCCATGACGAGCACAGAAGTCCAACAACAGAACACCACTCTGGTTCAGATCAGGGGGGCCGTTCCTCCCAACCACACCCCTCCAGGTCTCACTGTCATTGCCCACGTGAGCGTTGAAGTCCCCCAGTAGAACAAGGGAGTCCCCAGGAGGCGCACAAATTTGGACCCGTTTATAATAAACGTCTATCAGTGACGAGGTTTTTTGATCTAAACGTGTTTTATCAGACGAGAGCTCCTGTACAGGTCTCTCTTATAAATGAGCCCCCAAGGCTCAATGGGATTAACCTGTATAAATAAAGGTTGACTGAATAAGTACAGCTCTAAAGGCCCCAATATACCTGTTTCTTTTGCCTCACGCCGCTGGACTGGCGTGTGCAGCGCGCAGGCAGTTCATATATAGTTCTGTGCAAGCGCAGCTCTCTGAGTGCAGGTTCCAGCAGCTGCAGCCGGGCGGAGCAGGACAAATTGAGGTCGCTGATTGGTCATTTGCTGACACGCGAGGCAGTTTATCAACGCGCGCGCGTAGGCGTAGTAAAATTTGACCTTGGCGCGTTAACGCCCGTGATCAAAGGCTTTTGCCGCGGCGCTACCGCGGCGCTCCCACGGCGCCGAGCGGCGTGAGGCAAAAGAAACGGGTATATTGGGGCCTTAAGTCTTCAAGGCACGTTATGACAACAATGATTGAGGAGACGTTTTTTTAAATGTGTTCAAAACTCCATTGATGGGACTGCAAACCTCTGCAACTCAATCAACAAAACTGAGAACCCCAGAAGACTCTTGAGACCTTCTCACCAACGCCCCAGAGAGGTCCTGCCTGAACATCACGGGTCAGAAAGTGAGAAACATGAGGTTTAATGAACCTAGATGAGAGTACAGTCAGGGACGATGTTTAATACGACGTGTTCGTCTTCAGGTAGAGCAGAAGAAGGAAACTGTTGATGTTAGTGTTGCTCAACACCAACTACCTAACATTACCATAAAGTCTAGAATGTTTTTCCCACAATGACAGAAAATATTGTATAAAACTTTAATATTTTACCAATCCTGTCATGTTTACCTGTCATTCAGTAATCCGTGCTCGATTGGATTTCTTCACTGAAAGCTGGGAAACAAATCTGAGATTAATGAACCGTAACCCCTCCTGAGTCTGATGCGCAGCAATGATCCAGTTAGCTCAAAATTTTCTTATTTATATTTATTAACAAAGTTGCATTACATTATACTGCATGGTACTTACTGAGTACTAACCTGATTACTTACGTGGGCCATTTATTTTGCCAACGGCTACGATTAAGTAAAATTTGAAGCCTTTTTGACACTAACGAGCGCATCGACATACGAGGTTCCGGACTTACGAATATGCATCTCATAAAAAAAATATATATTATAAAAAAATAAAAATAATAATAATGAATAAATAAATGTACAGTACTGTACAGTTACCAAGCACTTAGCCTATCCTAACATAGTTAAGGAGTGAGTTGAATTGTCTCCCTCCTCCCTAGCAGGCACCATTCACATAAAGGGAGCTAGCTCCCTTTATGTGAAAGGGAAACAATTCAACTCATTCTTTCATCTTTAAAAACTGTGTTAGGATAGGCTAAGTGCTTGGTGACTGTACAGTACTGTACATCTATTAATTTTTTTATTTATTAAAAAATATATATATATTTATTTATTTTTTGTGATCCTACTTACGAATTTTCGACTTACGAATGGCCCGTAGGTACAGAACTTGCTCGTAAGTTGGGGACTACCTGTACCAGTGTTTTCTGGTGATGTTCAGACAATCGCAAGTGGAAAAAGTGGACGTTCCAACGTTTTTCTCCAGAAGTTTTTAGAATCACAGAGTTTGAAAGTAACATTTGAACGAGGCTCAACATTTCCCAGTATGTGTGACCAGTAACTGCTGAGTTCACTCCGAGTTTGTGTAA
>JBBPBX010015971.1:13324-48752 GCA_038048925.1 Garcialebias charrua | reverse complement strand
CAACATTAATAATAATACGAGAAGAAAATTGTCACTATACAAGTAATAGCCTTGCATATTTACTTCGAAATGATTCTTAGGAGGAGTGCTTGACTCATGCTACTCCATACCTGTTTTAATGCACTACAAAGAACTGCTAAAAGGACTTCAGACGTTTTCTCAGAAAACGTTTTTATCATATAAATAAAGTTTGAATGAATATAACTGCAAACTGTATCAAAGATGAGAAATAGAAACAGCAGGATTTGTCTGAGTCCAACTTTTTATCTGTACATTGAAAATGTTTCAATTAGAATCACGCAAACACCAATTACCTGTGTTTACAACTTATTACATATTGTTAGAACAGTGATGCAGTTTATATATAAGTTTGTCTGTGTTTATAGGTTATCGAGTTTGATGATGGGTCCGGTTCTGTCCTGAGGATTCAGCCTCTGAGGACTCCCAGAGATGAAGCCATTTATGAATGCCACGCCTCGAACTCGGCAGGAGAGATCACTGCCACCACCCGGCTTGGTGTCTTACGAGGTCAGTGTGACCCCATTCATTTACACTCACACAATCCACCGATGAGCTCTTCATTGACTGTTTATCGTTCAAATTACCAGACCAACCCCGTTTTCTCACCTGTCCAGGTCTTATTGTGTCCCATCGGTCTGTTAGACTTTTCATCACATTTACGTCTCCTCCTTTTCCTATTCAGTTCATAAAATTATCATTCTTGTTGTCAGGTGTTTATGATACATCTTAAAATCAAAGTATTCATTAATCTTTTTATTATTTTTAAGTGCAACATAAAAATCTTTCAGTTGAAGATAAATTATATTAATCTTTCAGAGACATGTACATCTAAAGGTGTGCCTTGGAAATACAGAAATAGTTTTCATAAAGGGTGATTACAAAACCTCTGAACCACTGAGCCAGACTATCAGTGACTAAGAACTGACTCTTTTTTTCCCTGAACCTCAGTGTTTGCTACAGAAACAAGCAACAGCAACCTCATTTGCCTTTTCTTGCCTGTGATAAAAGAAAAACCTCCAAATATCTGTGACAGATGAATAATTGCTTGATGATAGTAATTATCAGCAGTGTGTGTGTAGTGTACTCTGTTCATCAGGCTTGGACAGTGTATGGTGCTGGGGAGAGCCAAAACGAGTCATGCAACAATTATGTCTAAAGTTTTAATGCACAGCTGAATTTTATTGCTCTTTCTTCTTGAAGTCCAGGACTTTTCAGATAATAGAGATCCAACATCAATGTTACCTGAATGTGTTGTTTGACAGTGACTGGGCATTCTGTGCAATCCTAAAAAGTTATTTTTTTTTTTTATCTGGCGTTCGACATGAATACCTTCCAGGGCTGGTTAAGTTTGAAAAATATAATGTTTGAAAAAACAGTTTGTCTTTCCAGACTTTATTGTGTAGTGCATTTTCTGACAATGAGAAAAGAAGAAACTCAGCATGATGTTTTTTGCTTCATTTACCACATCGAATCTTATCAGTATGTTTAATTAACATGAATTTTATTGCTCTTTCTTGGAGTCCATGACTTTTCAGATAATAGAGATCCAGCCTCAACGTTACCTGAAAACATATGTTTTCTTTAAAACTCTATTGTGAATAATGGCTGCATAACCACTCTACTAAAAATTTAATTAACAAGCAGAAACTAAATTGTTAAAGTTTATATACAAAAGAAGTGCTACCTAAAAACTAAAAAATGCAAAATGTTAGCTAAAACAAAAAGTAGCAAAGTACAAGCCAAAAGTAGCTAGACACAAGCTAAAGGCTAAACATGGCAAAAATAATAATAACTCTCGAAGATAAAAGTAGCAAAGGCATCCCTAAAACAAAAAAATAAGAAACAGCTAACAAAAAGTTAAACGTAGCAAAAAAGTTAGTTACCGTATTTCCGGACTATAAGTCGCATATTTTTGCCTAATTTGCAAGCCTTGCGACTTATAGAGAGGTGAGACTTGTTTATGGATTTTTCCCCATATTTTTAGACCAATATTTGGCTCAGAAATAACCGTTTTTCCATTTTGGCAAAAATGGTGCAGTACCACTTTCGGCCGCTAGGGTACACCAACCGCTCCCACCTCATGTGTCCGACGAGAGCCTCCTCTGGACGGACTCAGTCTGTCGCAGCCCGGCCTCCTGCTCTGGAGGTCTGACTGACACTTCCAGAGAGTCCACCGACCGTTTCCAGCTCATGTGTCCGACGAGAGCCTCCTCTGGTCGGATTCACTCTGTCGCAGCCCGGCCTCTTGCTCTGGAGGTATGAACTAGCTACTTCGCTGTTAGCTCAGTGTTTGTTAGCAAAATAGGTCATGAACCACAGGACAGATTTTGATCGAACTTACAGAACGTAATCACTAGATGGATATTTACAACTGATTAGCTTTATGAGATGTTTGAGATAAAATTTGATGTTTTATAGACGTAAATGTGTCGCGGTTAGCTTAGTTGATTTTTCCTTGTACTTTTTCAAAGCGAAAAAATTTAAATCCAGCAGATTTGACCATTACGTGAATTTATTAAGGAACGGTTAAGCTAAGACATGTTTGCTATAATTTTCAGCAGACAAATAATTGTTTTTACCGTGTTAATCTTGTTAAAAGTCCTTCCGTGCATGCTTCTGTGGTCGTCATTTTCAGTAGGGCAAATGACGCGCCGACGCATCGCGTAGCGGTGACGCATAATAGATGTGACTTATATAAAGGTGCAACCTGTTTATGGATTTTCCCAATTTATTGACAATAATTGGACAAAGCGACTTATATAAAGGTGCGACCTATAGTCCAGAAAATACTGTAATTGTAAAAAACAACAACAACAAAATACAGTCTAGGTAAAAGCTGAAAATTGCAAAAAAGCTGACTAAAAGTAGCAAATGCAAACTAAGAACTAAAGTATGCTAAATAGTAGCAAAATACTTAAAGATTAACACAGCAAAATTAACCAGCTAGAACGCTAAAATAGCAACATATAGTTAAAACTAAAAGTTAAAAAAAGGTTTGCTATAAAGTAGTAAAAGGTTAGCTAAATGTATTAGAAGTCTAGCTAGAAGATAAAAATTGCTAAAAACTTGGCTAATACCTAAAAGTAGCTAAATGCAAACTTCCATCTAAAAGCAGCCAAAAATTCTGTAAAATTATAATTAGCACAGCTAAAATGTTCAAGTAGCATAAAAATACTAAATTAGAGTAAACAGGCTAAAGCTGATTTCAATTACAAGAATGTTTTTGGAGGAATTAAAGAGATTTTAATATTTCTATGATGATATTTTAAAATGTCATATATATTGTAAACAATAAATTTTACACAAACCAAAGATCATGTCACCTACCTCCTGAATAAGCTGAACTTTAGCCCTTGGCACAAGATATGCAGAAGTATTTAGATGTAAACAGTGAACAGAAGAAATATACATACATTTTTAAAAGTTTATTTTAATAGTTTTGTTCTTTTCTATCCATTGTTTTTTAAAGGTGTTTACACACAAGAGAGTTTTAATAAAATGTCAACAATGAAAAAACATTTACTATAAAGTTACAACTGTTTCAGTGAAAACTGGTTTTAGTAAAAAAAAAAAAAAATGTATGAAATTTCAAAACAGAAAATGTGTATGAACCCTGAGTGATGTGATGCTCAGATTTTATTAATGATGGCTGCTCTTAATGCTGATCTTTTGGATTGAAATAGTTTGATAAAATGTGAAAATTCAATGACGCTCTATTTTTTTTATTGTATGTTGACTGGTAAACAAAACCCTGATTGAATTAATTTGTCATATAATATGATGTTATTTATAAAATCAACTGTAGTGATGATCAATAAATACACATATGGATTAATATAGTATTTTCCCCCCATAATAAACCATGATAATCTTGACATCAGTATGACATTAGCTTGAGTCCATTAATGTTGAAACTGATGTTTGTGTTGGTGGAGTCCATTAGGAGAACATTAAGTACCGGTAGTTCAAAACTCAAGAGTGTCTTAGAGCGTGAAGTTGCTCAGCCGTGGATAATCACATCACCTGTCTCTGCAGGAAACACTCCTGAGGAAAAGGCATGGAGACACTTGTTTTACCACTTTCATTTGTTTCCGTTTGTATCTTTCTGAGGGACATACCTTCACTTTTCTTATGTTTTTTTTTTACAAGTCCATTACCTCTTACTCTTATTTTATCTCTTCTTCTCTTTTTTATGCTTATTCCCTCGTTTCTCCATCTCTCCACATGCTCTTGGGTCCACTGCACAGCAGCCCCTAAATTATTCACATCAGACCACTCTTTGCATCTTCTGTTCTTTTCCGCTCCATCCATCTAGAGTTTTTCCCTGTCTCGTGTGGTTGTCTTCGTCAGTGCATGTGTGTGCTTGTTTTTGCCTGTCTCTCTGTAAAACATGAGTGCATGGAGGCATACCCAACGTGTGTGTTTTCATCTGTGTGTGTGCTCCTGTTCATGTGTCTTTGCATCTATTTTTGATTTCCCTGCCTCTCTTGCCACACGTTTTAACTCTCCCACATTGTTTGCCTCTTTCGTTATCAAAAGCATAACCAGCCGAGCACTAACTCAAACACACACACACGCAGGCGTGTTCTCGGTCTAAGACAGTCAGTCTTTATGTAGCGATTAGCCTCTTTCTGTTCCTCTGAGGAGTCATTGTGCTGTGGATGAATAAAAGGCCACCTGGGAGCTGCTAATAGTCCCTGATAGACTGTCAGTCTAAAATGTCATTTACAAAGTACACACACATGTGCACACACACAGGTTGACACACACAGTTGCGTCAGTCATGTGCCCTAAAGTCCCCTGTGGTTTGGTAAAGACACTGACAGGAGGGATCTGGTGTAAAGGTCATCTGGCTTAATTACTGATGATTAGAAGCAGACTAATTGAAATCTTTGCTCTCTGTAAATGCTGTGATTGGCAATGGCTGAAATAATAATGAACCTTGCCGCAATTATGCTTAAATACCCATTGCTCAGTTAGATACTCTATAATGTGTAGTTCTGTAAAAGTTCACATGTATGTAAGTGAATATTTTTATAACTTTAGCCTGGGGGAAAAAAAGCACTTTTAATAAGATTTAACTGAAATATTTCTTTAAAACCTGTTTCAATAAACTATTCAATAGCAAGATGTGCTATTAGCATGTGACTCTACCTTTGTGGTTCGGACAAACCATACAGTTTTTACGTACCGAAAAGCGAAAAGAAGCAAATATTAGCTAATAAAAAAGTAGCAAAACGCTGCTTAAGGCCTAAACATATATCTATCTATCTATCTTTGTTTAACGTCCGTTTTCCCGATTCCGGGGTGGGACGCTACATCTTTGTCGCAAGTTTTTGATGCCAGATTAGACGGTTAGTTGCGTCCAGTTCATTGAGGTTCAGCGCTTTCAGATCCTGTTGAATCGTTTGCGCCCAGGTCATTTTCGGACGGCCTTTGGGACGGGTGCCAGGTACTTCAAGGTTTTCAATAGCAAGTATAGCACTGTTTTCACTTCGTTTAACATGACCGAACCAGGCTTAAGGCCTAAACATACAAAAAAATAAAAATAAAATTTTCTTTTCATTTACCGGTACCCTTTATTCATACAGGTAGTCTCATTGAGTCACAAGAACTCATTTTCAAGAGAGACCTGTTTTGGGGAGTTTATGGTGGGGGTTAAGGGCCTTGCTTAGGGGCCCAGGGTGGGGCAAATGAGGGTGGAGGCAAGTGTTTCACCTTTTCCACCCCCATTTGATGTTGACAGAACCGGGGAGTTGAACCCGCAACTTTCCGATTACTTACCCATCGTCTCTAACCTCTGTGCCACCACTCCCCCATAATAAAATTAAAGTAAAAGCAAGCTATTGGTAAAGATAGCAAAGCGACAGTGGTGGGCAACACTAATCAAAAAATTAGTTCCACAATTTCTAAAACGCTTATCTAATCCGCTATTTATATTCGACAATTGGTAGCCGGCAGCGTTATGCAATATTTGCACTACACTGCCAACTGAAAAGTAACTAAAATGATCCTAAAAGGATGAAATTACAAAAATCAAAGGATTTATTTAATACTTTACGTACATATATTCTATTCGGCCACGAAATTAACAAAAAAGAGAATGATCTTTTAATCCCTAAGACCACTTTTAAATCTCAAATACACGGGCGTGTCGCCACCGCATTTATACATAAAAGTAACCAAAATACATAAAACTAACGACTCACCGTCGAGTGGTCGACACAAAACACACAATAAAATCCTCCGGCCGCGTTAATTTGGCTTGAAACAGCGGGGTTCTCTGCGGATTTATCCAAGTAACCCAGCACAACCAGCTAGCCACAGAGTTAGCGTCCAGTTCACCTCTGACCCGGAAGATGTCAAGATTCTATAGGCAGTCAACAGATTTAATGAAAAGTAACTAAAATGATCCTAAAAGGATGAAATTACAAAAATCAAAGGATTTATTTAATACTTTACGTACATATATTCTATTCGGCCACGAAATTAACAAAAAAGAGAATGATCTTTTAATCCCTAAGACCACTTTTAAATCTCAAATACACGGGCGTGTCGCCACCGCATTTATACATAAAAGTAACCAAAATACATAAAACTAACGACTCACCGTCGAGTGGTCGACACAAAACACACAATAAAATCCTCCGGCCGCGTTAATTTGGCTTGAAACAGCGGGGTTCTCTGCGGATTTATCCAAATAACCTAGCACAACCAGCTAGCCATAAAGGAGCCAAGATGGTGTGCAAGGAGCCAAGATGGTGTAGTGGCAGGGCTTTTGACTTGGAACCCGAAGGACGCGGGTTTGCGTCCCGGCCACTACACACCTTGGGGTGTCTATGAGTGCACATCTAATTCTCCAGCTCCCCGGGCGCTTTCTATGGCTGCTCACTGCACCACCTGGTAGGTGGTTGGGTTAAATGCAGAGACGAATTTCGTCTGTGTATGGGAAACATACACAGATGACAGGAAAAGACATTATTATTATTATTATTATTATAAATGTTAGCACCGAGTTCACCTCTGGCCCGGAAGATGTCAAGATGGAATAGTCCATTTTTAGTAGGGGGATACAGAAATCGACCGGTTTTTGTATTGCGTTTTTAATGATCGTTTTCATCGTAACTATAATTATTTTTATGTTAAATGTACATTAACAAGCAGCAGCAATGTTAGTGATGTAGGTGACTGGCCGGGGGGGGGCGGGGCCCATGCTGATTGGGGGCCCATTCATTTGCCTACATGGACATGGTAGATCCACGTCTGTTCTCCCCTCTGCTCCCTCCCCCCCTCCGACCCTCCTCTCTGCTCCCTCCCCAAGGGGGGAAAAGTAAACAAGCAGCTACGACAGCCAGCAAAATCCCCAATAATTTCCTTACTGATAGATAATTAGTTATTAGCGGTACTGCATTTTAAATAAAAATAGCACAAATCCGCTTATGAATTATAAAACTTAGTCACTCCGCTGTAACGCTGATAAAATCTTTAGGTACGCTATAAGCGGATTATCGCATTAGCGGTCCCTAGCGGTTTGTTGCCCACCTTTGCAAAGCGACAAGTAAAACTAAAAGTAGCAAAAGGATAGATGAATGATAAAAGTCAGCTGTGGATAGTCAGGAAATATTATGCTAAAGGACCAGAAACAGCACCAGAACTCAGGAGTAGTTTAAAGGTTTTATTTTTGTAACCGCTTCTGGTGGAGGCTTGGGTCCAGACGGTGATCCAATCCATCAACAGGAGAGACAGGTTAGTGACTGCACATGAGATTTGAAAGGTGCTGGTTAAATTAAAACAGTCACAAACCTTCAATAGGTATCAGGGCAAGAAGAGGTGCTTTGGACTGGGTGAAGTCACTCATGCAGAGAAATCTGCAGCAGGAAAACAGGATGTTGGGATGTCCAGATCTCGTAGTCCAGTGATGGTAGCAGGGGGTCAAGAGCCAGGAAGACAAACACAAGCAGAAAAAAAAGTGCTGAGAAGGGTGATCCAAAAAACGTGGTCGAGAGAGAGCAAGCAAGGGTCAATTTACTGTGGTCAGAAAATTGTAGAGGTGTCCATTCACGGGCAAGGCAAAAGCGAAGAGTCAGGAGACGATGCAGAGTTCAAGATCAGAAAAGAAGTTGAGGAGAATGCTGGAGAATTTACTGGCTGGAGAGCTTTCAATAATCTGGCACTGAGGAGAGTGAGAGTAGAGCTTAAGAAGTGAGCTGAACAGGTGTGGCAAGTGAGTGGCGATTGCAGAGACAGGTTGCAGCAGATGAGTGCAGAAACAAAACTGTGGATGAAGCGCTGGACATCTACTTTTGAAAGGGGTTCGATAATCTGGCAGAGGTAAATGGTGAGAGGGCTTCTTAAATATGGCCAGGAACAGGTACAGTGCATGAGCGCTGGTGAGCTGCGGGGAAGAGTGGTCATGGCAGAATGACAGAGAGACAGAAACATGACATCCACATGCTATTGGGTGACTGTGGCTGAGTGGTTAGAGCAGTTGTCCTCCAGTGCAAGGATTGGGGGTTCAAATCTACAAGTAGTCACGTGCCAAAGTGTCCCTGGGCAAGACACTGAACCCCTCATTGCCTATGATGTGTGGCCCATCGGTGTATGAATGTCAGTGGTGTAGTCTACGTGATACTCGGGTATATGGAGTATACCCACTAGAAAAAGCTTAAGAATCTCAGTATAACCACTTAAAAGTGCCCAATGATACATGACATCATTAGGCATGCATCACTGATATGTTAAACAGCAGTTAAACACTTCTGAAACAATCTATATATATGCAATGCTTTGCTTTGATACTGTTTTATAAATTCTATAACATGGTTTTAATACAAAGCCAACTGTTGTACAAAGTTTGTTGTTCATTTATTCAAATATAAACGTCAGATAAATTTGGAAATGTTCACTATAAAATCAAAATACCGGTAAATTGATTATTACATTGTACTAACCTGTGTACTTTAGTTTCTAAGCACAGTATACCCACTACAAAAATGTAGACTACACCACTGATGAATGTGATAAAGCACTGATTAGTCTCTTTAGAATGATTTGTTCAATTAGCTTTGTATAGATCTAGTAGAGTGCTGTATGAATGGGTAAATGAGGCACAGATTGTGTTGTCAAGCACTTTTAGTATCTTGATCAGATAGAAAGGCGCAAAAAAAGTACAGTCCGTTTACCATTTATTTGGGCCCCTGTTGTCAGTATTGTTTTATTTTGGCTTTATTCATCAAATCTAATAAAGCCAAACAATAATTAAAAGTAGAATAAGATGTTTGGCAGAGATAACAATTGGCACATTTTTCATGGGTAGAACCCATTGACTCAACTTTGCTGATCAACACACAAATGTATTTTCCTAACAAATGCAATATCATTTAAGGTTTATGAGATGTTTTGCTAAGAAACCATGTTACAACAAAGAAATAATCAACCAAACACACATTTTCTTGTTTTTATGCTGCTTATGTAAAGTGTTTATGAATCAAGTGTGGAAGCAAAAATGGGGTAAGAAGCAGCGAAACAGGAAAATGAATTTTCTAAAGAGGTTTGACTGCAACTCACTTTGCAGTTCTGCAACGTTTAGTCCAAAGTTTTTCTTTATCGTGTAACTGCAATTTAAAACTTTTGGAAACATTTTTAAAATCATTAAATTGGAGCTCTTCAAAATAAGGATTAGAACTGTAACAGGTGTGTTTCTACTGTCCTTGGTGTTTCTTCAACGTTTTTCTTGTGCGTAGTGTTCAGACATGGGACTATCATTCATTTTTGGAAATGCATCGTGCTCTTAAAGAAAATTGAGGCATATTTTGCTTAATATTGGAGTGGAAACTTACTATCATTCTGCTGTCAGGAGTGAAATACGTTCAAAATCAAATGCTTCTGCTCTCATTCAATCTAAGCATTGGGATCGTGTTTGGGAGTTTTCAGTCCCAGATGTACAGCATGGTGCATTTTTCAAGCATTAATCACAAATCAGGATTTCACACATCTGCACGGGGACATTTTTCATTCTTGTGTTTGCACTTTTGTACATGTGCATATGTTTCTATCCTGTATGTATGAACATCAGTCTCATGTACACATCTGTGCATGCAGGATGCATGCGCTCATGCAAACAAATACATATTTGCTTCTACTGTATTTTAATTGTCCAAATTAGTGGCTTTAGGAAGGTAGTAGAGAGAGAGAGAGGTGTATTCTCTTAGAGAGTAGCTTTCTAACTGTGCACGTTTCAGTGGTGTCCCACCCAAGGTAGATGAAATAGAATGCATTATTCCTGCCTACCAGGGGCTGGCTTTGAAGTAAGTGTTTGCATAATGAAAGCGAAGAGAATCAGGATTGTTATGCTGTATAAAGTCCCATGTGCTCCTCCTGCTTGACTTTCTATTTCACTCTTGTTCTCTCCATTTTACCTTTCTGTCACTCTTTGTCCCAGTCTGTTCTGTTTTTTCTTACAAGCCCAAAACCAGAAAAGTTGGCACGTTGTGGAAATCGCAAATAAAAACAGAATACAATGACTTGCAAATCTTTTTCAACCTATATTCAATTGAACACACTGCAAAGACCACATACTTAACGTTCGAACTGGTAAACTTTGTTATTTTTTGCAATTATTAGCTCATTTGGAATTTGATGCCTGCAACATGTTTCAAAAAAGCTGGCACAAGTGACAAAGAAGACAGAGAAATTTGAGGAATGCTCATCAAACACTTATTTGGAATATCCCACAGGTGAACATGCAAATTGGGAACAGGTGGGTGCCATGATTGGGTATAAAAGCAGCTTCCTTGACATGCTCAGTCATCCACATAGAAGGATGGGGCGAGGGTCACCACTCTGTGAACAAATGCGTGGGCAAATTGTCGAACAGTTCAAGAACAACTTTTCTCAACGAGCTATTGCAAGGAATTTAGGAATTTCACCATCTACGGTCCGTAATATCATCAAAAGGTTCAGAGAATCTGGAGAAATCACTACACGTAAGGGGCAAGGCCGAAAACCAACATTGAATGCCCGTGACCTTCGATCCCTCAGGCGGTACTGCATCAAAAACCGACATCAGTGTGTAAAAGATATCACCACATGGGCTCAGGAATACTTCAGAAAACCACTGTCAGTAACTACAGTTCGTCGCTACATCTGTAAGTGCAAGTTAAAGCTCTACTATGCAAAGCAAAAGCCATTCATCAACAAGATCCAGAAACGCCGCCGGCTTTGCTGGGCCCGAGCTCATCTGAGATGGACTGATGCAAAGTGGAAAAGTGTTCTGTGGTCTGATGAGTCCACATTTCAAATTGTCTTTGGAAACTGTGGACGTCGTGTCTTACGGACCAAAGAGGAAAAGAACCATCAGGACTGTTATAGGCGCAAAGTTCAAAAGCCAGCATCTGTGATGGTATGGGGGTGCATTAGTGCCCAAGGCATGGGTAACTTACACATCTGTGAAGGCACCATTAATGCTGAAAGGTACATACAGGTTTTGGAGCAACATATGCTGCCATCCAAGCGACGTCTTTTTCATGGACGCCCCAGCTTATTTCAGCAAGACAATGCCAAGCCACATTCTGCACGTGTTACAACAGCGTGGCTTCGTAGCAAAAGAGTGCGGGTCCTCCCCTGGCCTGCCTGCAGTCCAGACCTGTCCCCCATTGAAAATGTGTGGCGCATTATGAAACGTAAAATACGACAACGGAGACCCCGGACTGTTGAACAACTTAAGCTGTACATCAAGCAAGAATGGGGAAGAATTCCACCTGAAAAGCTTCAAAAATTGGTCTCCTCAGTTCCCAAACGTTTACTGAGTGTTGTTAAAAGGAAAGGCGATGTAACACAGTGGTAAATATGTCCCTGTGCCAACTTTTTTGCAATGTGTTGCTGCCATTGAATTCTAAGTTAATGGTTATTTGCAAAACAAAATAAAGTTTCTCCGTTCGAACATTAAATATATTGTCTTTGCATTCTATTCAGTTGAATATGGGTTGAAAAAGATTTGCAAGTCATTGTATTCTGTTTTTATTTGCGATTTGCACAACGTGCCAACTTTTCTGGTTTTGGGCTTGTACTTGCACTTTTGCCCTTCTTTCACACTTTTTTCTGTCTTCGAGACACACTTGTACACAAACACCTCCTCATCATGTTCTCTTAGTTTATTATATCCATGTTTCCATTTGTCAGCCATCAAGATTGATTGAAATCGGAGCTGTTAAAAGGCCACACGTGCACTCGTTGAATCCAGTGTCTCAACCCATTGGCTACGGTTCGATGAGCTACTACCAGAATTAGCATCTCCTTGGTGAGGTTTAGCGCTAGGATTTCCCGTTAATGAGGCTGTGTGTGTGATGGAAAGGGATAAAGTCACAGGGGATCCTGGGTATAAAAAATAGAGAGTGTTGGGATTAAAAATAGATCAAATACAGCTCAAACATGCAGGAACACTCACTCTGTGCTCATCTCACTTTTCTTATCTGTGTCAGTCTTTATACACTTTGGTATTGATGACTCAGGGATCTGATGTTTTTGCTGTTTCAAACTGCAGACTTGAACCAAGTTATAGTTTTTAAAAAACAAAATTTCCTCTGGACCTTTTTTTTTTTAAATCTCAGACCTGCATAATTTATTGTCTTTTTTTTTTTGTTCCAGTATCTTTGATCTTTAAACTTTTTAGGCAGTCACAGATTTTTTTTTATTTTATTTATTTCTCTTTTCAGTTGAATGCCATAGATTTTCTATTTCATTGTGGAATGGCTCTCCATGTTTGATTTTATTGTCACTAATGTCTTTGAATTCAAATGTGATTTACCATTCCCAAAAGGTGTGAATCTCAGTGGACATGTCTTTATTAGTCTCATTCTATTTGATTTTGTGCGAGAGCTGAACTTGCCAAGAGCTCTGTGTGAAAAAGACAGAGCTCCGTAAAGTGCAGATCATGTGCGCCTCATTCCTGGCGGAATAGCAAATTGATTTTCACTGCATTTTTCTTCAAACAGCCATTGCCCAAAGCTTTGGCGGGATGGTCGAGTAGAGTGAAATGTTCCTTTGTTTGACCTCAATATTGAACTTTTCAATCATCCTTCCTTTAAACCCTTGTGATTTTTGATCTGTTTCAACTATTTTAAATATCTGCTTTCATTTGTAGACCACGCAACTGTTCTCCAGTTGATAGAAATTTGATTACTACTAGTTATTGTTAACAGTTATTATTGTTGAGGCATTTGAGCGCAGAGTTAATTCACATATTCAAGTAGCCAGTTTCATAGGAGTTGAAATTTAGGAGGTGGTTCTGTATATTGCTAAATGCAGGTTTTAGAAGGCAATACAGTGCAATTGCACAGAAAATAATGCAGAATCAAAAGGAAAAACTGTTTCCTGTGTAAGTAAGTAAGTTTTTCCTTAATTAATAATAAAGGATCCAAAATGCATCATGAAAAAAACAATTCTTATTCACCATTTCACCTCATACCAGGTTTAATTGTTTACACAGGAGAGAATTCATTGATGTGTTTCACAAGTTTTAACCCTGACATCTAGAAGTCAAGAGTGACTGATGAGTCAACAGTTAACCAGACTCCCTCTGGATGAACCCATGTCCTCTTCAGCCTCAGTGTATTGGTTTTATTGGTCAGGAGAAAGCTCAAACCATGATTTGTTGCTGCTGGATCCTTTCTGCTATGTTTTGAAATATGTTCTTTTGCATTCACCAAATGGGCATCTGCATTACTGCTGTTCCACCAAGTTGCCATTCCTTCCATCAATATGGTTGTCTTTTTTTGGTTCTTCTCTTCTAGTTAGGGCTGTGAAATTTTCCAATAGCAGAAGCATCAGTTTTCAGTATTTATCTAGTTAAATATGTGAAATGAAATTTTATGTGTATCAAAAGTTTCAGAAACACTCAAACTTTACATCAATTTATGCTATGTCACCCAAATTAGAATATTGTTCTATTATGATTCTTGGTTAGAACATCTTGATCTCTAAACAAGTCACCAAGAAAAGTAAAGCTTAGACTATGTACTGTATAGAGAAAGATCCACCAAAATAATCAGCTGATAAAACTGATTACCGTACTTTAATTAGTCCCACAAGGGTTGTGCTTTAAAAAATATATAATCATTACAATAAAAATGTACCCAGTAACAATATTGGAAAGGATCCGGGTTTCAATAAATCACAGGCTGAAATGTTCCCAGTACTGTGCATTCATACTCTGCACATCAATATTATATCTAGCCAATCCAATGATTTCTCACCACCCATGATACCCACGCCCAATTTATATTATAGTAACAGCAATGCTAGAGCAAAGATCGTGTTGAAAACATAGTGATGGCCAAACAGGAAGAAAGGAATGGGAAAAGGTAGGTTGGCTGCAACAAATATCCTTATCTCAACATTTAGCAATATTATCCCTATTTCTGCTGCTCTAAAACGGCTCTAAGACCAAATTGCTGTGAGTCACTGTTTAAAGGGGACCACACATTCAAAATTCACTTTTTAATGTTTTTTTACTCAACTTTGGGTATTTACTTCATAAAAAAACAGTCCAAAGGCCAAAAAAATGCACCCAGTGGTTTATTTACTCTAAGTAGATTTATTTTACTGTGATAAAAACGGCTCGTTTTTGAAATAAACTGGAAGTCAATCGCGCTTGTGACGTCACAGGCGCGAGGACAACCCACCCCAACATGAGTCCAGCCCCTCACCTAGCAACCCCTGGTTAGGCTCAACCCATTTCTGTATTAAACACATGACTGTTGTTTTTCATGATTTCATCTCATCTTTTGTTTATATGTTATTAATTTCATGTGTACAGCACTTTGTTGCAGCTGTGGTTTTTTAAATGGCTTTATAAATAAAGTATAATTGTTATTTTTATGTTTTAGTTCAATTTTTAGTGTATTTGCGATCGCTCCAAACGCGCAGCCGGCAAAAATTAAACGAGCAGACCCCCGACGTAGGGACCGGCGTCAACGAGCCCCTCTTCTGGCGCGATGGAGCGGAGCTTCAACTGTGCAGCCTCGCAGCAGCCTGGCAGAAGCCTCGCAACAGCGAGGACCTTCTCTTTACCGATTAATTTACGGGAGACACTTGGTGAACTTTGTGTGTCTTGACTGGAACAGCGATAACTCTCAAAGTCTCCGCGTGCAACGAGCGGAGCTGGCGAAAACCGGAAGAGGAACAAGCTAACATTAGCTTCGGATTCGGGTGGTCTCATGCTAAAAGGAGCAGCAAACTGCGGCGCGCTCAGACGGGTTTCGGTAAGTTATCTTAAGCTAACACTAACAGTAAGTCAAATGAGTAATAAAAAACGAGCTAATTTTAAAACAACAACACATTACAGATACTGGCTGTGCAGAGGGCGTAAACAGATCGTTGAAGGGCGTGGACTTCAGAACTTCTATCAGAAACCGGTCGTTCAAAACGAAAGTTAAAACTGGCAGAATTAAAAAGGGTATAATTAATTATCTAAGAATTATTTTGTGTATTAAAATGAATTAATATTGTCAAGATAGCACACAGACATAACATAAAATTTTTAAATACTTACATGTGGTCCCCTTTAAAATGGAGAGTTATGATTGATGGAAAAAGCTAAGACATGACGCTCTGTCCTACCAGATTCAAAATATTATTTCTGTGTTTACTAGAAACGTTTCACCCTCACTCCAGAGGGATTTGATACCTGGACTGTTGAGAATGAACTTTCTGATTTCTGTGTTTAATCTTTTCTTAGAGGACCAACTGCCCCCAGGTTTTCCCACCATTGATATGGGCCCCCAGTTGAAAGTGGTGGAGCGTTCCCGGACCGCTACCATGCTCTGTGCTGCCAGTGGCAACCCTGACCCAGAAATTACCTGGTTCAAAGATTTCCTACCCGTCAACACGTCCAATAATAACAGACGAATCAAGCAGCTCCGCTCAGGTAAACTCTAGTTTTAGCTCTGTGTTCCTGTCCTCCTGAATTCCTATTTTTATTTCTTCCTCCAGGGTCCCGCCTCCCCTACCATGTTTTATCCCTGTCTTGTCCCCACTTCGTCTTGTCTTCTTAGACTATTCATTTTACTTTTACAAAGTACGTCCTGCAAATTGTTCTTTTACTTTGTATTCTTACCCACTTTTACCCCTTACATTAATGCTCTTCCACCCTCCTCCTGTCGTGGTCATTGGCTGTGTTTTTCAGCTGTATTCCTCTGTTGTTGTTTTATGAGTGGGCTGTTTATGATTGCCAACCCCTTCAAAACTCTTCAAGACCTTTTAAAGTAAACTCCAAACTTTTTTCCAGACTCTCTGAGGACTTCCTGTGCATATCACCATCACAAAATGTTACATCTTTCACTAATGAGTTCATGAAGTGTGTCTAAGTAGCATCAGTTGTCAGTATTTCTCTAGTTAAATCTCCAATATTTCCTCTTTGGTCATGTTACACTAAAACCAGGTGATGTTGGTATGTACTTAAGGAATGGCCTTTTTGATGTAGCTCACTGCTGTGACTAAACACTCAAATAATCTTTCATTTTTCCTTATTTAGTACAAAATGTGTCTGCTTGGCTGTAAAACTAACAATGAAATTTGTTTTCTGGGTTTTAAGGAAATGCATTGACAAAATGTGCTAAAACTAATTTTCCTGAAAGTGACTCCCGGTCTTTCAAACCATTGTTTTTCATGGCCACAGTAGTGCGTACAGTCCCAACTTGTTTTAAAGCTCCCTTTCTGCTCTATCCTCCCTTTGCTTCCAGGGATCAACTCTATGTCCCAAACCCATTATTCTTGTAATCGCAGACCCAACTTTCTGGTTTCATTATGGATATAATGACCTCTTTGTTTCTGCCCCTCTTCAGTTTTATTATCATTTAGCTTGGCCCGCAATACTTTAATCTTTTTTTATTGCAGAACAAACATATGTTCCCATTTGAAATGCTAAATATTTGAAATGTTGTTAAAAAATTTATATGATTAATAAACAGTACTAAAAAGTTAAGCACCCAGAAGGAATGGTCCACTTTGGATTTATTTTGCCACATATGCTGACCAGCAATGGACATGTAAGGGATTTGAATTGGAAAGAGGTGGCATGTCTGTAGCAGGCCACAGAGAGCAAAGTAGGGACCTCACAAGTGGAGCAATACTGTAATCAAGCAGTTGCCACAGCTTCTGACAGTCAGTCATAACAGTTTGTAAAGGTCACCAGCACAGAGGATACATCGTAGATACATTAGCAGCATTATCAGCATTTGATGGAGCTTGATACGGGTCACTTGTGGGTTTGTTTGACCACACTCTGTAAAGATTATTATATTGTGTGCCAAGTATTACAGAACCTGTGACCTGCCCCTGCCAACTAGACACTTTACAATGCCTCAAGTGATCCCACACCTTGTCTGGAATCAGGTGAACTAAGGAGACATTCCTGGGTGTAAGTTGCTATTAACACCAGAACAGAGACAACTGAATTTTGCCTTGTAACCAGGAGGCATAGACCAGCAGCACCAAATCATACTAAGTGATGAATCGCAGTTCTGAAGAACCACAGATGAACACTGTAGCCGTTTTTGCATTGCATGGCCCTCAATGGCGCGGCCTGCCCCGCCTTCTAACCCGGGTTAGGCATGTTCGCATTTTCCTTTTCCGCCCCGGGTCCGCCCTCGTTTTGGAACCATCTCCACCGTGGTTCTGATCGGGCCGGGCTCCCGGGCCCAGTTTGATGTACTGCTCACATTTGATTCGTTGTTTGCATTAGGGGCGGGACTTGTTCTAGCAACAACCTCAGCGTGAGCTGAATTTCATTAAAATTTAACTACAGAAACCCCTAAAAAAATTGTTAGCTGAATTATTTTTTCTGAGTTAAATTTTTGTTAACAGCTTATTACAAATCAGCTTATGTTAGAACATAAATAACACGAAGCGCGCACCAATACAGTACAGAGCATTTACGCCTTTCAGCGCAAGCTGAATTTAATTAAAATATAACTAATATTCTCTAACTCTTGCCCGTAGCCAGGATTTTAAAATATAACTAATATTCTGTAACTCCTGCGTGTAGCCTGGATGTTACGTGGGGCAAATCCTTTATAGGAAAAGTGGACTCCTAAAATTACCAATATTAATCTGTGGCTGAGTGGTTAGGACGTTCGCCTTGTACTAAATTTTATCTTGACCCGGGGAAGCGGGTTCGCGTCCCACCTGGTTCAAGTTATTTTACGTTTGTCTTTTATTGGAGAAAATAAAAAGAAGGAGTTTGTGTTATGCCTGTGGTTAACACAAACTCCTTTATTTTCTCCAATAAAAGACAAACGTAAAATAACTTGAACCAGGTGGGACGCGAACCCGCTTCCCCGGGTCAAGATAAAATGTAGAGTACAAGGCGAATGTCCTAACCACTCAGCCACGGATTCGTATTGGTAATTTTAGGAGTCCACTTTTCCTATAAAGGATTCGCCCCACGTAACATCCAGGTTACACGTAGGAGTTACAGAATATTAGTTATATTTTAAAATCCTGGCTACGGGCAAGAGTCAGAGAATATTAGTTGTATTTTAATGAAATTCAGCTTGCGCTGAAAGGCGGAAATGCTCTGTATTGGTGCGCCCTTTGTGTTATTTACGTTCTAACATAAGCTGATTTGTAATCAGCTATTAACAAAAATTAAACTCAGAAACACTAATATATATATATTCAGCTAACACATATTTTTTAGCGACGTCTCCTCTATTAAAACACTGTAAGCGCGCACACAAGAACTTCCCACCCACTTCAAGAGAACGCCCCACCCACTTCAAGAGAACGCCCCACCCACTTCAAGGCGGCTCTCCGGACAATGCGTAATAAGCGGGGGCGGGCCAGTCCGGGCTCTGGGCCAACCAGGGGCGGGCCGGGTTGTTGAGGGCCGTGCAATGCGAAAACGGCTTGTGTGTGCATATAGTGGTTCCAAGGGGAGGAGACCATCCGGGTTCGGATGTTGTCAGTCCATACAATGGGCATTATCAACTGTTATCATCCCCATTCGTATCAGAGAATAGGTAACCTACTACCTACTAGCATGTTTAACATAACGTTATCAGCATTATAATCGCTGTGAGTAGGCAGCGTGTTTCCGTCAACCCGGAAGTGTAGCGCTTTTGTTTTTTTTTCAGCTTATGTGACAGTTTTCCTCAACCTAACCTTAAACCTGACCCAGGGGACCAACCCTGAACCTAACCCAGTTACCCTTGTGCCGAAACCTAACCAAGACCCTAAACCTAACCCAAGATACTTTACTTGAAAGTTTAACACTTTGCTAAAGACAGAGCCTGCTGTCATCGCTTGTTAACGGTGACAACGTACCTTTAAACCTACTAGTAGGTACAGTAGGGGCATGCTGAGCAATAGGAATGGGGGTGATAATAAATGATAGGGGCCATTTAATGGACTGATAACATCCGAAGCGGGTGCTTAATGTTATGGAGAGACACACTCGTGTGGAGAGCCAAAGAGTGTGAGTTCAAGTAACCTCTGGTAGTCATTCAGGGGACCCTAAGGCATGGAGCCACATCAGTTCTATCCTATGATCTCATGTCTTACCCCATCTGAGACAGCATTCCTATACACTTTTTCCAATAAAACAACACCAGTCTATAAACTGCTTGTGTCATGTTGTGGTCCTCTCATGGACAGCCATGTCCCCTAACTTTTCTCCAGTTGAACATGTGGAAAGAACACAAATGTTAACTCTGACATAATGTCCACTGGCACAGCCTAAATTGCAAGGTACAACAGCTGTGGGCCAACATACTGAACGAGAGGATGAATGTTGTCAGACTGTTCTGTACTGTACTGAACTGCTGCTTGCACTTAGACCTGAGGAGGTGCCATATCCTGTTGACATGGCACCACGAGTATGCCTATACTACCCACTCTGTTTTTCATTTGATTTGATATGTAATCATTGGAATGCGGTCACAAAATCTTCCAACACATGCAGACACGTTTCATTTCCACAAATCCATCTGGGTGCTCAACTCCTTCTGTCAGTAACTGTAGTTGACATTAAGAATATTTTAAATGTCAAGTTATACTTAATACATTTCTGTGGAGTTCCACTCCATTTTCAAAATGTTTCAGCTAATTCAACACGTCTGTGTAACCAGTGGTCCGATTATAATGCCATGTCTATGCTGTTCTTTTCTCTTTGTATCTTTTTAACCACAGAGTCCTTTGGTAAGTGCTTCTGTTCTGAGGCCCACACCCTCACTGTCCACTTTTCTACTTACTGCTCACTAATGTTGCTACTGTTGCTACTATTTCTCACCTCTACACTTACTGCAGTGTTATTAAAATGCATGGCATGCATTTTACTAACAGTCAAACACAATAATAACACTAAGCACTACACAAAGCAAACACACACTTCTCTCTATGCTGGTTAAAGTTCAGATGGTATCTACAACACACACACACACACACACACACACAAGTGCACACAGTCACACATGTCTCTTTCTCACCCTCACCTGTGCACCTGCAGCTTTTCCACACCCAAAGAATTATAATTTGCTCCTCGCACTCACCCATTTTACTTTCCCCACTTGTTCACTTATTTAGTTATTCTCTCCCCCACTCACTCTATCATCCACTCACCCACTTAATCTCTCCGCTCTGTTGTATTGAGTTACCAGTCAATAAGGCAGACTGCAGATAGGTATGCCTCTGGTGGAGCCAGAGTCAAAATCAATCAATGGTGTCCAGGTTTTTAGACTACCAGTGGCTAACTGTGCTGGATAGTGTGCACATTTAACTAAACCAGGTCACTAAAGAACATAGTGAGAGCAGCATGGTCTGCTATACATGTATTTGATTTTAAGTATTCAAAGTCAAAGTCAAAGTCAAAGTCAACTTTATTGTCAGATCTGCAATATGTACTGTACAGGACATACACAGGACCGAAATTCAGCAGTAGTAATGAAGTTTAGCAAAAATTTGCATAAAAAATCCACTTTTCAATACTGTCAAGTTTTTAGTAAATTATTAATTATCTTAAAGCGTTACTGACATGATTTTTTAACTATGCATAAAATTGCTCAAAATATATACCTTGTATCATTCAACTATGTCCATTTTGCAAACAAAATGATAAATCAATGTAATTTTGCTTTAAAAGTTATTTTAAACTTTGCGCCGTGTTTATTCATGGAAAATCCGATTACACGCGAATGCAACATCTGTGACGTAGTCTTGCGCAGAGCCCTGGGCTTGTCAGTGTGTGTGTGTTTGTAGCTCGCCTGCAGATCGCGGTTTTTTTTTTACTTGAAAAATGCTGTTACGTTGTGTCGCATTTGGGTGTTCTAATATCATCAGTGAACAAGTGAGCCTTTTCACTTTCCCAAAAGATGAAATACTTCATCAAGAATGCAACTGATAGGGAATAGTAAACACCTTCATTTAAACACCTTCACCTAGAACAAGAACCACACAAAGAAACAAGAAATTATTATAAAATAGTTACACTTTGCAAAGGGGATATCACTTCAAACTCACTTGGAGCCAGGCTCAACCGTGTCTGAAGCAAGTCCGAATTGGTCAGTGCGTGCTGGGATTTTATTCTCTCAAAAGTAGGACAAGGTGAGATTCAGATAGCACATGAACATACAAGAACGTAATATCAAAAACAAACCAGAACGTGATATCAGAACATTAGCTGTAATCAAACATAAGCTGGCCCAACCAGCGTCCTTGTTCTTGTGTCAAGGAGACAACTGCACGCACTCTTTAGATAAGTGTTTGTTATATACAGAGAGAATTTAGAAAGAGAGTTGAGTAATGATTTTGTTAGAGTACATTAAAAAATAAGTTTTATATGATAAATGTTAAAAACGCTATCAGCAACAAAGCTGCACCCCTCGGAGCCCCCCCTCCCTCGCTCCACCTGAAGTTAAAGGAATAGCTCTGCATTCGGCCGAACGCCGTTCTACGCGCGTGTTCTGTGCACAGGCAGTTCACAGTATAGCTCTGCGTTCGTTCTCGCCTTAATGCTTGCGTTTTCGCTCCAAATTCTTTACGTCATTTGAGCAGCAGCAGGGCAGAGCGTTTACCTACGGGACAAATTGAGGTCGCTGATTGGTCATTTGCTGACACGCCTACTGAATTGATTGACAGGTCGGGTGGGGGGGAAAAGGCACGAGCTGCAGCCGCAGCGGTGTTCTGTGTTTATATGTTAATTTAAAAAAGTTCTAAAAATGAAATAAAAACAGGGAGCGCTGGTCCAGCACACCAGGAAATCTGCAGAACATCGCGCAGTCACGTTGGACCCGAGTTTAATTCGCTCGTGACAAATTCATTCATTTCCTCATCATTTCAGTCAAGGAGTCAGCGGAGGAGGAAGCCATCAGTTGAATTTTGGCAAAAACAAAACAAAAGAAAAGGCCAGATCAGGGATGAAAAAGGGGAATTTAATACATTTGTGTCGCATACAAAACAGTCCGGCGCCGGGCAGTTTATTGTGAGACAACGCGCTTGCGTTCGTGGTCATAAATTTGAGCTTGGCGCGTTCGTGCCCGCGTTCAAACGCTTGTGCCTCTGCGTTCAAACGGCGTCGAGCGGCTGGGGCCTTAAGTCTCATATGGCTGCAGACCTAAATTAGATCCTGCTGTTTCTTGTTCCATCCCCCGAACTATTTTCGGCTTCCCAAACTGAAGACAAATAGCTCAAATCTTCACATAGATTGCTAAATTCGTCCAGTTTTAAATTGTCCGCTATTAAAGACACGTACCTAATTCCAGAGCCCTCTGCCCAAGACTGCGTCACAGATGTTGCATTTGCGTGTAATCAGATTTCCCATGAATAAACACGGTGCGAAGTTTAAAATCACTTTTAAAGCAAAATTAAATTGATTTATCAATTTGTTTGCAAAAACGAACATAGTTGAATGATACAAGATATATATTTTGAGCAATTTTATGCATAGTAAAAAAATCATGTCAGTGACACTTTAAGGTAAAGGCACAACAATAAGGAGGTACAACACAGCAGTGGTTGCAAGATTGGTTTTCTCCAGATACTCCAGTTTCCTCCCTCAGACTAAAACCATGCATGCTAGCTTTATTGGGAACTCTAAACTGTCCATAGGTGTTAGTGAGAATGGATTTTTGTTTGACTAGCTTGTCTCTATGTGGCCCTGAGATGGACTTGTCACCTGTCCATGGTGTACCCTGCCTCTCCCACAATGACTGCTGGAGAAAAGCACCAGCTTCCTGCGACCCAGAAAAGAAAATGTGGGTTAAGAAAACAAATGGACAGCACAATAAAAAGCACTTTTGGCTGCAGTCACTCTATACTTGTACAGTACTTCCTTTAGAGTTTACCGGTACCTGTGATTGTCTATAAAATATGCTAGAGATTAGTTAAGTTTTTTGTTACTTGAAAACACAGATGTCCCTTGAGTATAATCACTTGACTAGAACTGGTTAAAAAAATGTTACCTGTAATTACTATTTTTAATTACACACAAAATATTTTGTGGGAAGGTACTAGGATAACATCCTGGATTTAGTATGGGTCTAATAGAAGCGTTTTTGGATAAAATGGGTATGAATTTGAATGTCGAGAAGAGATCAAGTCACTTTTCTTTTAAGAAAATAAATAAAATGTCTTCATTTTCATGATATAGATTTCTCACATAAGCCTTCCTCAGTTTTTGGATAAAATGGGTATGAATTTGAATGTCGAGAAGAGATCAAGTCACTTTTCTTTTAAGAAAATAAATAAAATGTCTTCATTTTCATGATATAGATTTCTCACATAAGCCTTCCTCAGACAGTCCAAAGACTGTAGAAAATGTAAAACTCGTTTTGTAATCTGTGGGCTGGAATCCACAAATTGCAGTTTATATATAAATAAACTAAAGGCCAGACTGGACAGATTAGCAGAGCATAAATATGCAATCCATTCAGGTAATGGCAGTTTTCCAATGGTCAGACACTTTCTAGATGACCATAGCAGCAATCCATCTTCATTACAAGACTGATCGATCATTTTCCTTTTTCCATTATAATAGAAGATACGATTTAAAAAATTACCCTTAGGCTTGTGTGCCTTAATCTTAGTTTTAATTATTAAAAATGTGTTTCTGTCTAGTACTTTTTTCTAGTCAAGTTAAATTTATTTATAGAGCAAATTTAAAACATATACTGTTACCAAAGTGCTTAACAATAAAGTCACAGCATCAGTATGAAATAACAGAAGACAATTAAAATCAACAACAACAAAATGTAGAAAACACAAACGCAATGAGAAGCAATGGGATAATAAATCAGATCATACTGTGTTCAATGGCATTAAATACAGGTGCATTTTCAGGAGAGATTTAAAAACAGGAAGTGAAGTGACCTGTCTAATGTTGAGGAGCAGACTGTTCCAGAATTTAAGGCCATGACTGAAAAAGCCTGATCTCCTCTGAGCTTCAACCCGGTTTTTGGTACAACCAAAATCAGTTGGTCAGATGATCTCTGTGCCCAAGAAGGAACATAAGGTTGAAGTAGGTCAGAGAGGTACACAGGTGCAAGGCTGTTAATGCATACACCGTGGAAATGTCAACAGGAGAATTTTAAAATCAATTCTGACATGCACAGGGAGCCAGTAGAGGGAGGACAAAACTGGTGAAATGTGCTCAAACCTATGAGTTCCTGTTACTAGCCGATCTTCAGCATTTTGGCCGAGCTGGAGATGTGAAAAGGACACTTGACTCACCCCAACATGAAGCGAGTTACAGTAGTCCAGCCAGGTTGAAAAGAATGCATGGACTAATTTTTCAAGGTCAGATCTGGTCATCATGGAATTAAGCATAGCTATCTGCCTTAACTGGAAGAAACTTTTTTGAAGAACAGAGTTAATTTGTTTATTGAACTTAAAGTCTGAGTCTAAAACCATCCCAAGATTCGTAATAAACTGCTTAAGATAAGGCTGAAGACAGTCTAGATTAATTGTATCAGAGACGGCAGTAGAACAATGACTTCAGTTTCCTGATCATTAAATCTTTTAAAAAATTGAAGCTATCCATGCCTTGATGTCATCAAGACATTTTAACAGCGGATGAATGGAGCTGGAGCTGTTGGGTTTTAAGGGCAGATAAATCTGACAGTCATCAGCATAACAATGAAACGATAGACCATGTTTCCTCAGGATAGACCCCAAGGGGAGCAGATACAATGAGAACAGAAGGGGTCCAAGAATGGAGCCTTGCGGGACCCTGATTGATTTTAGATCAATTGAAACAGACTAAGACTAAATTCAACAACTTGGACATAAGCTGTGCAGAACAGTATGTAGACTGGATGCCAAAGTCTAAAAATGAAGAAAATCCCAACAACGTATTGGAGAGTGGATTTTTTTTCCCTCTAGAAGCTAATAAGATATTACATTTACACATCAAATTCATATCGAGGTTAGACCTGGTTTTGATCCATTTGAAAGATAAGTGCATTTTAAACTCATAGCACCAGTCAACCTCTTAGAAGCCTCTTCTGGCTCCTAGAGCCACATGTGCCCTTCTGCAAGTCAATGAAGTCAATCAATAACCAATCCCCTTGCAGCTCTATCTCTGTCTGTCACTCTAAGATCTACTTTTCTCTTCTCAAGTCTTATTCTGCCTTCATTTATTATTCTTGTTCTTTTATGCTTCCACTTTCTCTCACTTTCCTAAGGATCTGTATTTTAATTCTTCCTCTCTAATTTGATTCGACTCCTCAACAAGTTACCTCCCCACTCCCAAGTCCCTCCCCACCATTATCCCGGTCTCCTTTTGTGGTACTAACATTTTCTTCTTCTTCTCCTTCTCTAATCTCGTGCATTCATTGCTCACTCAGGTGGCACGCCCATACGAGGTAAGACTGCTGGGAGGACCAACGTTTTACAGTGGCCTGGCTCTTTTTCAACCTCTGCCTCCTACTTATCTCGCAGATCTGACAGGCTGTTCTCAATGAGTTTATTAATACAGGACTTTTCTGTACTGATAACACTCATCCAACAGCTTCAGATGTGCTGTAGGTACAAGAGGAGGAATTGGAGTTAAGCAAAAACTTCATTATACTATAGCTTTCACCTACCCTCTTCTCATATTTCATCCTTATGATTTTTTTCATCTCAACATTTATTCTATAACACATCCATTGCTACTTCCCTATACATCTATATGTGTTTTTTGTTTTTGTTTTTTTTGTGTGTGTGTGTGTGTATTTTNTTTTTATTTTTATTTTTGTATTTGTTGGTTTGTAACCCCTTTCCATTCCTACCACCCACTTGCAGGCTATTAGCTGTTTGTTTTCTTTACAAAATCGGTATATTCCATAAGTGGGTGCATATGCTACAAATTGTTGATTTATCAGACTATGTAAAGCCACTTTTTTGGGAGCCTCTGGCCATGCCTAAATAATTATCAGGGGAAAATACTACTTTTTGTATGATATTATAATTAAACTAGGATTGTGACTTGGTAGTTGCATCAATTAAAAAAAACGGTATTTATTCAAATGTCTCTTTAGTCCAGGGTCCAGGTAGCACCTAGAGTAATTTAAATGTTAGAGGGGGAAAATATTTGCTTTAAAAATGAGCAAAAAAGGTTCTTTAAAACCTGAATAGGGCTGATGCATTTTAGGCCCCATCTACATGACTTCAGATGATTAAATGGACATTTTGTGTTGCATTTGTGCTTCTTGCCGTCATGCAAATGGTGCTTTTGGCATAAAAAAAATAAATATATGTTTCACATTTCAGATGTTCTCTCCCCCTAGTGGTGGGGCATGGGTATTTCAGCATTTTGGATCTAACGTTTCAAGTCGAGGTTCTTTATTGTCATTTGCATCACTTGTGGTACATGAGGTGGAACGAAATTGTGTACACAGGGTTCCAGTTACGTAAAATAACAGCAAAAATATAAAGTGTAAAAAGAAACAGTAAATAAGGATCTAAGATATAAACTAAGATATGCGCTAAACGAGCGCCCAACAGTACGCTAAAAGATCTGAGATATACGCTAGTCACTAATAGTGCAAAACAATACACCAAGCAACAGATGCACAATGCTCATAAGTTTGGTTCGGCTATAGTTCACATGCTAAATGCGAGCTGAGTCAGAGCGTACCGCTAAACTATCATGAACTTGGATTTCACCGGGAGCTGCTTGTCACTTAAGTTGGCTTCTCAACTGAACAAAGACTTTTTATCAAATGGAGGGAAACATCCAGAGTAGTGCAGGCAAGGCTTTAGGCAAATTTTCATGGACTGGGAAGGGTTTAAAAATCATCAAAGCTTTCACATCCGATTTGTTTGCAGTTTGAAGCAGTGTGTTCAAAACTTGGGTTTATTTCTTTGTTGATTTAAGTTGATGTAAAGCATCTTTACATTTATTTTACTTTGTTTTGGTTTTTATCCAGTCTTGTCTCCATTTTTTTCTTGCTTTTTTAATTATTGTGGGGGTCATGACCTGAACTAGACCCAGCTTCCCCCTCTACCTTATCTGTATTTGCCCAATCAAACGTCCCAGTTTTGTTTTCCCTCCCAGCTGTTACTCAGCCTGAATAGTCCAGATGGCCAAGACACAACGTTAGAGTGCTCATACTCTCACAAAATCAACCTGCAAACACACACATATCGTCATGGCTTTTTATCATCAATTTCTCTCTTTTTTTCTCTTCTCCTTCATAATCAATAAAAAGCCCCAAGCAACCACTTTTTTGATAAAGTTTTTTCTGGGCGCTTTTTTTTGCCTTACCACGCCATCTTTAAAGAACCTCTGGTTGACTTTTTTGACAGTTTTTCTATTTTCAGGGAGCGAGAAAGCATCAGTCCCTTCCCGAGGCTTTGCGTATGTCGTTCTTTTTTTTTTAAAATCTGTTGGCCTTGATGGGGCTCAAGTAATGTCCTCACCTTCCAAATGGGTGTGTTTGAAACTGACATCACACTCCTGATCCCACTGGTGGATCTGCAAGAATTGTTGATATATTTTCTTGCCATGGCAATACCTTTGTCACATCTTTGAAAACTGGTTTGCTCTTTAATATAACTGCGTCTCCATTTTCAGCAAAGGCTTTTTTTAACTGGATTTGTGACTGGATTTTTTTCATATTTTGGCTACTTTGTTCATGTGTTTCTGTCTTGCATGAGGACAACATTTTCTGTTTTTTTTTGGTGGGCTTTGTATCTCTTTTTTGTATTTTGTTATCTTTTCATATCTAAAGCAGGAAGGTGGCCCTCGTTTGGGGCAGATTCTTGCGGGCTATTATAGAAACTTGTTAGATTTGGCTCCTTTTGTAGCCTCAAAAAATTGTACCCTTTTCCTTTGTATCATTTCTTTTTAATTTAAGCCATTTATTATGTTTGTACAT
Source organism: Garcialebias charrua (assembly GCA_038048925.1). Taxonomy (NCBI): domain Eukaryota; kingdom Metazoa; phylum Chordata; class Actinopteri; order Cyprinodontiformes; family Rivulidae; genus Garcialebias; species Garcialebias charrua. The sequence goes on along the minus strand of JBBPBX010015971.1, from coordinate 20,379 downwards.
TTGTTAATGATGATACCCAGTTATCTTCCACTTCTGTGTAATTGCTTCTTCTCCCCTCTCCATCTGTGACTCCTCCTTGCCTTCCTGTCCTCTGCTTCTTCTCTCCATCACTCCATCCGTCCTGCCCAGGTGCCCTCCAGATAGAGATGAGTGAGGAGTCTGACCAGGGGAAGTATGAGTGTGTTGCCACCAACAGTGACGGGACACGCTATTCCACCCCAGCAAACCTGTATGTCAGAGGTAAGAAAGACAGACAGATAAATAAATAATTTTCCTAAATACTTTCCTCTGTTTCACAATGAAATTAATACGAAACACGTGTCGCTCAAAAGTCCGGATTTTCGGTCGTAAGTCAGAAAATTTATGCTAGCGCTAATACGAACACTCGTTTTTCAACACAAACGTACATACTAGTTCATAAACTTGCTCAGAAACTTGTTTACAAACGGTTAGCTAACACACTTTCATCTAAAAACACATACCAGTGCTGTATTTTCTGTATGTTCTGTACAACTTTACTTTTCATTAGTCAGCTCGTAAGTCGTAAATGTTTCTAAACTCTAAACGCCCTAAAAGAGCACAGAATGTCATGATTTCAGCTCCCTGCTATGTCTACTCTTTGGCTATGTCTCAATTCATGGGCTGGGTCCTCATGAGTGCGCATTTGTCGGCCGCATACGTCATTGCCCCGCGCGGAGGACTGTCCCAATTCGAAGACTCCTCCTCATGCGGCCGAGGAATGCGGCCTACTTCCTGCCGAAATCGAAGGATGCATCCGTGGAACCTTCAAGACGGAGGCTATCCCAGAATTCATAGCGCCAGCAGAGATTTCGCGGGGGGGGGGGACTTTCTGCGTGCAGGGTCGGGGCTGCTGCGTGTTGTTGAGTCATCAGCTCGTTTTAACAACAACCTCAGCGCGAATATTCATTCAACCTTTATTTAGTCATCTCAAACAACCTCAGCTCGAATATATCTCATTAAAATTTTACTACAGAAATGACTAAAAAAAATGTGTTAGCTGAATATACAGTATATTAGTGTTTCTGAGTTTACTGTTTTTGAAGAACTGATTACAAATCAGATTATTTTACACGTGCGTAGCAAGGATTATCTGAGGGGCAATCTTTTAAAACCCAGAGTGGACCTATGAATAATAATAATAATAATTGTCTAATCTTGTCATCTGCGTATGTTTCCCATACACAGACGAAATTCGTCTCTGCATTTAACCCAACCACCTACCAGGCGGTGCAGTGAGCAGCCATAGAAGGCGCTCGGGGAGCTGGAGAAATAGGTGTGCACTCATAGACACCCCAAGATGTGTAGTGGCCGGGACGCGAACCCGCGTCCTTCGGGTCCCAAGTCAAACGCCCTAACCACTACACCATCTTGGCTCCATGAAATGCAAGTTCTCCAGTAGCTCAGTTGGTTAATCAACTTGTGATTGGTGCAGAGATACTTTTCTCGAAGCTGGTTCGAATCTCACTCGGTACGGTTAAAACTTATTTTACGTTTGTCTTTTATTGGATAAAAAAAAGAAGGAGTTTCACAAACTCCTTCCTTTTAATCTCAGTCCTCATTTTTTTATCCAATAAAAGACAAACGTAAAATAAGTTTTAACCGTACCGAGTGAGATTCGAACCAGCTTCGAGAAAAGTATCTCTGCACCAATCGCAAGTTGATTTACCAACTGAGCTACTGGACAACTTGCATTTTGTAGGTCCACTCTGGGTTTTAACAGATCGCCCCTTATAAGCTGATTTGTAATCAGTTCTTAACAAACAGTAAACTCAGAAACACTAATATATATACATGTATTCAGCTAACTAATATATTTTAGCGGCGTCCCTTCTCTTTCCACACACACCAAGCGGCACACAAGAACTTCCCACCCACTTCAAGAGAACGCCCCACCCACTTCAAGGCCGGCAAACCTGAAGGCTAGACCGTCCCATTTCAGCAGTTTCGCTCAGCCCACCCGGTCTTGTGAGTGCGTGGCCTACTCGGCCCAGCTAGGCTGGGTCCTCATGAGGATGCAGCCCCTGAATTGAGACGCAGCCTTTGCCACCTGCAAGCGTCTTGGCTACGCCCATTTCTCCACACTGCATGCTGAACAACTAAACAGCTGATCAGCTGTTCAGCTTCAACAGGAAGTTTATCCTGCAGTATGGGCTGCACAGAGGTGCAGCAGGTGCTAAATAATTTAAAATAAATTATTTTAAATAAAAATTCCATGCTGATCGTGCGGCTCATCCATCAATCAGCCAATTGTGTGTCATGTCAAGTCTTATTTTGAAAAATCGTGATAGATCGAGTCCGCGATAAACGAACCGCGAAGTGGTGAGGGACTACTGTACTGTATTCAGATCTTAATTGTGAAGTACAATATTCAAAGGCTCAAGGGGTAATTTCTAAAGAACAATTTTGGCATCATTTCATTCATTTTTAAAAATGTGTCAGAAGCCACTTGAATGCTTCATTAAGTTTGTGGTACTTTATGTTATTTTGCTCTTTAAAAATGCAAACAGAGCTCCTTTTTCTCTCCAGCCATTAATCTCGGTGCCCTGCCTTTTTGGCCTTCAGACCTCCAAGAAGATCCAAATCATTGTCCAGAGGCAACTTGTGTCCCCTCCCAAATCTGACAGGCATCTTACTTCTCCGGGTGCTGTCTCCGTGCACGCTCATACCCACCAAATGTTTGAATCACGAACACATTTTATTCCCAGGGCTTTTTGCTCTTTTGTCTTTCTCCCAACCCTGCCTTAAAAACGGGAGGTTCAAACAGAATACTGTAGCGTGCTTCTCCAACACTAACATTTCCCTTGAGCATACACAAAGAGCAAAAACACAATTGGCTGCACACGTGCAGTGTTGTCAGACACTCTGGATATATAAAATAAAGGAACTGACGAAGCCAGCAGCACAGCTTCAGTCATGTGTGTCTAACAGTGCTTGCAAGAACAGTAAAGTCTTGCTGCGCTGCTCAGTGAGGATTTGACAGGCAGACAGCTGGGAACAGAGGCCGCCTTAAACTAGAAGGATTTTTACCAATATCAACCATGGCCCGTGTTTATGTTCTTGCCTTTCTCTCCACGTTGCTTTCTTTCTCTGTCTTCCCTGAACTTGTCTGGCTCCCGCTCAGTCTCTCGCCTCTTTTGTCTAACTTGTTTTCTCTCCCTGTCTTTTTGATATTTCCTGTTTTCCGTCTTTTTCTGCCTCCCTGCTGTGCTTTGTCCTGCGTCCCACTGCAGAGCTGCGAGAAGGTTGGTACAGAAACAAACGTGTGGTGTTTTGAGACTCCCCCTAACTTTATTTTAAACATCCATTTGCATTTCTGTCATTTGTCTATGAAATATTTATTATTATATTTCTTTGTATGTACTGTACCTACTTTATTTATAAAGTATATACTGTAGTATGCACTTTTTTTCCTGTGTGCATGCGTTTTTGCTTTATCTTTCTTATGTACATTTGTTCATGAAATATTTACTGTTGCATATTTTCAAAAGGCATCAATAAAACATTTGGAAGTTTCATTCTCCTAAGTTTTAATGTACAGTCAGTATGCACACAGGCTAATCTACAGTCTGTAAAGCTTCCTCTCACAACATTAATTGTTTTGCATATTTTCTGAAATTCTAATCATGCCTCTCCTCTCGCCCACGTTGCAATCTGCTCCAGTGCGCCGTGTCCCCCCTCGCTTCTCCATCCCCCCAGCTGACAGCGAAATCATGCCAGGGGGGAATGTAAACATCACATGCGTGGCAGTGGGATCGCCCATGCCATACGTGAAGTGGATGCTGGGAGCCGAAGACCTGACGCCCGAGGACGATATGCCAATTGGTCGCAACGTTCTGGAGCTGACTGATGTCCGCCAGTCCAACAATTACACCTGCGTGGCCATGTCGACGCTCGGGGTGATCGAGGCTATGGCACAGATTTCAGTCAAAGGTGGGTTCCACAGATCAGGACTACTTGAACCAAATTAACTTTAGGACAACTGTATGAAAGGACAGAACAAGACTGGTTTTCAGGAGTTGTGGAACACTAGATGCTGTGTTGGTATATATCTGTAATAGGACAAGTCAAATACCAAAATACCGGGATAAATTTAGTGTTTTATTAACCTAAATTAAGAGAGTCCAAGCAGGGTGGAGTGGATGAAGAAAAGTTTCAGGAGTGATTTGTGACAAAAAGGTGTCAGCAAAGGTCAAAGGAAAAGTTTGACAGTGGTGAGACCAGCTATGTTGTATGGTCTGGAGACAGAGACATGGACAAAAAGACAGGAGAAAGAACTGGAAGTGGCAGAAATGAAGATGCTGAGGTTCTCCTTAGGAGTGACAAGGATGGATAAGATCAGGAATGAGATCATCAGAGGTACAGCACATGTTGAACAACTGGGAGATAAAGTTAGGGAGGCCAGACTGAGATGGTTTGGACATGTCCAGAGGAGGGACAGTGGGTATATTGGTAGAAGGATGTTAGAAATGCAGCTGCCAGGAAAAAGACAAAGAGGAGATATATGGATGCAGTTAGAGAGGACATGAAGGTAGTTGGAGTGAGGACAGAGGATGCAGAGGACAGAGATGGAGGATGATGACTTGCTGTGGTGACCCCTGAAGAGGGAAAAGTCAAAAGAAGAAGAAGAAGATGATGAAAGACCAACAATCTTTGCAGGAATGCATATTGCCCTTTGCCTTTCTTTGCAACGTTTTATAGAAAGATCATCCAATTTAGAAAAATGGTAGGGTTATAGCTGTCTTGGTCAAGCCTTGAAAATAACCTTAAACTGAATTCTATGCGGTATCACAAGAATTTGAGTGATCTGTTACTTCTTCAAGAATTTGCTGTTCATGACTGATGTAAAAGGGAGTGGGAGATGGACTGATGGACAGGGGTTTCATCCTCAGTAATGAGAGTGTTGCTTCAGTCAAAAGTGATGGAGAAAGAGTTGAGTCGAAAGGCGAAGCTCCAGATTTACTGGTCTATCTACGTCCCAGCCCTCACCTATGGTCATGACGTTTGGATCATGACTGAATGAGATCCTGGATATTAGTGGCTGAAATGAACTTCCTTCGTACGGTGGCCGGGCTCAGCTTTAGAGTTAGGGTGTGGGGCTCCGTGATCCAGGAGGGAGCTCGGAGTAGAACTGAATCTTCTTCACACTGAAAGTGGTCAGTCTAGGTGGTTTGGGAATCTGATTAGGATGCCTCCTGCCTCTGGAGGTTTTGCATGCACGTCCCACTGGTAGGAGGCCCCCTGGGGAAGATCCACAAGTCCTTTGAGGGACTGTTGATCTTCTCTGGCCTGGGAACGCCTCGGTGTCCCCCAGGATGAGATGGAGCGTATTACTGAGGAGAGGGATGTCTGGGTTTGTCTCCTGGACCTGCATCCTCCACGACTCAAATATTAGATAAGTGGTAGAAGATGTAAACATGGAGACTCTCAGCTACTACCACATCAAACTTTAGCTCAGTGACTGTAAATATTACTGAACAATAATCGTTTTTATTTTGGCAAAGGTGGATCAGCTGTGGTGGCCAGTTGGGTTGACTCAGATAGTTTTTCTGATGTATATCCATTAATTACTTCTGACAGTTTAATTAAATCCATCCCTAGCTGCATGGGATGGCTTGCTTGAAGACAGGCAAACACATGCACCATTAGGCTTTTGGCAGCAAATATTAAACAAAAAAAAAACTATTTTTTATTTTAAGAAATCTGATGTCTTGACAATTATTTTGCTCCATTATTAAAATGTTTAAACACATTTAAACTAGTTAAATCTTATTGGTTGGTATTTTGATTTGGTTGTAATTTATATTCAAATTGTGGGGAATTAAAACTGTTGGTGGCACAAGAGATAAGTTCCTAAACAGACTGTGTTGGTTTAATCCAGTAGTCAGACTAATGTTGTTCATAATTATCTTGCAGAACTTTTAATTATTGTGCAGAGATTATAACCTTATCACTGACGGACAGATTATGGCTTGATTGTTTCCAGCAAAAACTGAAAATCAATACATTTCTGTAAAGAATTGTAATATTAAGGGGCAGCACGGTGGCACAGCTGGTAGAGCTGCTGCCTCTCAGCGAGCTGGTCCCTGGTTCAAATCCCGGTTCGGGGGCCTTTCTGGGTGGAGTTTGCATGATCTCTCCGTGCATGCGTGGGTTTTCTCCAGGTACTCCGGTTTCCTCCCACATACCAAAAACATGCATGTTAGGTTGATTGGTAACTCTAAATTGTCCCTAGGTGAGAGTGAGAAAGTGAATGGCTCTTTGTCTCGTTTTTCTCTATGTGGCCCTGTGATGGACCTGTGACCCGTCCAGGGTGTACCCCGCCCCTCACACAGTGATTGCTGGACATGAGCACTAGTGATTCCCATGACCCCCAATGGAAGAAGTGGGTAAAAGATAATGGATGGATGGAATTGTAATATTAGGATGAGTTCCATAATGTGTGGGTTATTTTCTCAGATTTCAAGTAAAAGATGGATAAGTTTAATTTTAGTTTTCTCCCCTCCAGCCTTGCCCAAGGCCCCTGGCATCCCTGTGGTGACAGAGAGAACTGCGACCAGCATCACGCTCACCTGGGATTCAGGAAACCCTGAACCAGTCTCTTATTACGTCATACAGGTGTGCAGCCTTCACTCACGCACTCACTACCTGCAGTACTGCTACATGTGTACACACATTTCTAAGACATGGGACTAAGCTGGTTAAAGTCCTTGCTTTCAGATAAAAATAACTCAAGTATAGCACATCTAAACTGTAAAACAGCTAAACCTTCCAATAGTACCGGTAGACAATTTCAAATGTTCTATTTGCTTTAAAAAAAAAAATCTAATGGCACGTGTTCTCAGCTCAAAACTAACAGATAAATGTAGAAATAAAAACTCCTTCTTCTAACATTAACCGCTACAGAAGTGTGACCCTTACACCTGGCATTAACTAATTCACGTCTGATCAAATATACACAGTTTTTGCTTCAATATGCAGCTTGATTGCATTGGAGGACAACTGCTCTAACCTCTCAGCCACTGCAGCTGTGTGTA
>JBBPBX010015970.1:0-48754 GCA_038048925.1 Garcialebias charrua | reverse complement strand
GTTGGGTCCAGGCTGAGTCTTGTTGTTTGTGGGAATCAGCATGATGTTCGGGTGAGGTCACGAGGAGGTAGATGAGGAGACACAGAGGAGCAGGCTTGGAGATGCAGGAAAATATCACAAGGCTAGTCAACATTTCTCAGGGAATTTGTTTCCAGCTGTCACTTAATTACCAAAGGCAACGTAATGTTCCAGTGTAGGCTGAACGTCTGGTATGGAGCAGAGGAAGTCATCGGGATCAGGTGCAGGTGGATGAATGGGATGATTGTCAGCTGTAAGGAAAGTGATCATGCCAGAGAAAACTAGGAATCCTGAAGTGAAATTAAATTCAACTTTCCAAGACTTTACAGTAAACTTCATGATTTAGCAAAGAGGGGTAGTTATTAGTCCCATGCTGGTTTGCGTCACGTTTTTCTCTTAATAAATGCATGTTCAATTGAAAAGTGCATTTAGGAGTTACTCAGGTTATCTATGTCTAAAATTAACATTTGCTTGCTGATCTGGAACATTTAACTATAACAAACAAGCAAAAGCAGAAGTAATTTGTGAGGTTTCACAGCAGCTTTTAACAGCTCCAAACCTACAGACACAAAGAACACCGAGGAGTTGTTACAGCGCTGGATTTAAAATGGCCTAATTGAAGCATTTGTACAAATCAAGGACAGTTTGAATCTGTGAACAGATGGGGTAGCTTTAAGCATAAATTTGAAAACCCTTTGAAAGATGGAGATGGCCTTGTCTCTTAATACACTATAAAAAAAATCATAATTTATTCATCTCTGATCACTGTTGTTAAACTGCAGGATATTGATTGTTTACTTTCTTTCTGCAGAATGAGAGAAGGGGTATCAGTGTCTTCTGTGCAGCAGCCCACCCACATAAAGACTATTTTCTTTTTGTAAAGCAAACTCGTGTCTCCTCGATGAGTCCAACTGGGTTCCCAAGTGGCCTTCCTGCACCTTTCACGGTACCTCTTTTACTCATGAAAAAAAAAAATGCAAATTTAAAAGAATCCATTAATCCATGCTGCATAATCTTAAACTTACTACAGCTGAAAGACACCTCTCTGAAAAATATAATATTTTGCCTTTTTTTCTTCAGAAACCCTGTGCAATGATTTGTGCGGGGTGTTTGTCAAGTTCAAGGGAAGAGGCCAGTGGGGGGGGCAAAGCCAGAAGGAAAACACACACACACACACGTCAACTCCAAATCCATTACTGCCATTGATTTACGTACAGCAGGCTTAACAGAGATTTAAATAATTCAAAGTGCTTGGATTGCCTAAGCTTCATTTTCAGCTTGCAGGCTCTAAGAAGTTGCATAGCAGAGTGTACAGTGCCTTACAGAGAGATGCTCAGCCCACGTGAATAATTAAGTAGAGGAAGAGGAGGGGTGGGGGTCAACGTTGAAGGAAGAGCCCCATTTACTGACGGTTCTGAGGTCAACTCAGCTCACAGAATATCTACATGAACAGCTGCATGCTGACCTGATGTATGTGGACATGGAGGCACCGAGCTGTCTATAATGTTGCTATAGTCAGCAAATACTGTCCAACCAAGGCTGAGGGTATTATACAGGATTTATGACTCCATATGGTTCACATTAGGGAAACCTCAGTAGCTTATTACAGATGGAGTTGTTCAAAGCCTTATTAATTACAACATGACTGTTATTAGCTATTCTTGTTCTCCAGTCTAATGTTTTAATGCAACAAAGTTCATGCTCAATCAATGTTTTAATGTTGTCTTGGAGAGATGGGCTGTCCATGAATCAATAAAAACCTTAACACTCTTGAAATCCAGAGTTCACTTTGATAAGAGTGTGAATATTTTTATTAGTACAAATCCATACAGTCAGTACAAATAAATAAATAAATGTGCCTTTTTAGTTTGAAGTACAAAAGACAACTTGCAACAGATACTGCAAATACTTTGTCAGTCCAGACGATAAGCAATTAAACTTATCATGATCTGTTATGGGAGACATGAGGTACTCAGAGATAAAATAAAGAAAACAGATTTATTAATAAAACACAAAATCAAAGGCTGACATGGCAGCAAAACTTGTATGAATAATAAACATGGGAAGACACAAAGGAACAACACAGATTCTGGCAAAACTGTTCAGAATCAGAATCAGCTTTATTGTTCTTGCACCGAAGTACAACAAAATTACATTTCATTACAGCCCATCCAAGTAAAACACAAACAAGCTTACTAATTAAAAACCTTAACCAGGTCACATTAAGTTTAAGCATTTCTGGATAACACATTTTAAACAAATTAACCAACATTTCCTCATACATTTGACAATAATTTCAGTTTTTATAAGTTCAACTAAGCTGAAAAACTTAAGACTTATAAAATTATTCTTGTTCAAAAAAAATTTCAACTCCACTTTAAATTGAAACACTCAGTTTATACTGATCATTCTAAATTATTTTGATCATACATTGGAAATGTTTCAAAATTTTAAGAGCTGATTATACTAAATGTAAATCTCTGATATTAAAATATTGTTTATTAATTTAGCTTTTAATTTTAAATGTTGATGCAACCAAACTCCAGTTAACAATTAAATGCTTTATTAGAAAAAACTTTCCAACAATAAAGCTTAACTAAACCAACATCAAAACAAGTTAACCCCTCAGAAGTAAACACATTTAAAGTTAAGACCTAACTTAATTTTGTTGTGCTTAAATGTGTAAATAAAGTCACAAAAATGACTTTCAGCTCTAAAGAAAATGACACTATATCTTCTTTTTCTGATTCACTTCAACCAGACCTACACGTGATTTCACAGTTTGAAAAAGAAAACAAACTGAAATGTCAGTATGACTCCATACCCCAAGTGTTTAACGCTGAAAGAAAGCTTCACTTTCTCATCCAAAAATGTCTTAAAATAAAAGAAAATTATGACGATTTACAACAACAGTTGACTGACACACAAGATCAACTTTCTTATGAAATAAAATTTTTACAGGACCAGCTGTCTGAAGCAAATAATTCATCCAACTTCAGGTTAAGATCTCCTCCTGGTATTAATGTCAGACCTTTCAACGTAGGCCTGAACACACCACATCCAGTAAGTCATCCCATTTCACAGAATCAGGAAAAAAATGGTGAGTATCCCTGGACTTTTGAGTCCTCCACTGAGGTAAACAGATGTTACCCTGCAAACACACTTGGAGTGGTCGGACTGAACCCCTCCTCACCACCAATGATGACTAGGGGTTGAACAAGTACATAATTTTTAAACTTGACATTAACATAATAATACTTGAGTAGAGCTCGAGTAGTTGATGATGTCATAGGATCTCAAGATGCAAAAAATAACTAACTAATTAAAACCGAAAAGGAAAAAAAAATATTTACAAAAAAAAAAAAAAAAAAAAACATTGGAAGCATATATTAGGCTCCTATCATTTATCTTACAGCAAATAAGTCACCGGAAACCCCAAACTGTTAGTTATTATTATTAAGCTACAAAAGTGAAGAAAAAAAAGTGTGGCACGTCAAAAACGAAACTAAAAACAATGGGGCGGTTGACCACCCTGTGGTGCTGTGCATTAGGTTTAGTTTTAGAGATGAATATTTTTTGCCTTTTATTTGTGAAACAACGTCTGAGGAAGCTGGTTCTGGTTCAGTCATTGGACCCAGTGTTACACCACATTCTGTGACCTGCAACAGTTCATGCAACACCACCCCCTACAGTCACAGTATACAGTGGTCACAGAATATGGTGTATCACCGGTTCGCAACGTGCTCCAAACAGGAAGTTGATTCATTTTCTGTTCTGTAACTGCGACGTGATTATGTCACTACAAATACTCGATGTGAAAGTAAAAAACTCGATAGAGGTCAAAGTAATCGATTTGTCGATTACTCGAGTAGTCTGTTAAAGCCCTAATGATGACCCAGACTCAGTCTGAACTAATAAACAAATATGTGAACATGATTGCTAAACACATTCAACATTTTGACCCTCACACGGGTACTGGTGTAAAAATCATACCTTGATGATGTGGAATGTTACCTCAGACGGTTCCCACATGCAACCATCGAGGACAAAATTTATCTTATCAAAATCACTTCTAACATAGAAGTCAAAAGGTTTATCGACCGACAGACATCTCACATCAGATCTGATTTTTCTCTCTTGTGCCAAGCTATAGAGAAAGAGTTCTCTGACTTTGCTTCCTCATCAGGATTAATAGTTGCTTTGAAAATCAAACAAGGAAGATGAACACCCACAGGCTTACTGCCACCGGTTGTTCAACGCTTACTTTGGCTCACAGAATTACCCTAACATGGAAGAACAACTTAACCCATTTAAGCCCAAATTTTTTTCAGAGTTAAAAGGCATGTTATTTTATCAGTTGGGTCCTTCTGAATCATGTTATGTATTTATTTTCATCATTCTGTATTTTGATTTGAAGAAAATGGCATTTTTATGACTGGCAACAATTGTTGCCAGTAGTCACACAGCTTGTCACTAGGTCAACTGTCACCCGTTCATAATAGAGAACTAATAATAATATAGTAATAACAAAATAATAATGTAGTCAGAATAAATAATAACAAAAAGTTGGAGCATCAGGTTCCTCCTGTATAAAATTCCAAACAACAAACAATTTGAACAGTTTTTTTATTCTTAATTTATTCGTCTGTAGACTCGAATTTTGTAACTTTGTAATCAAAACTTCAACAAACAGTTTTTTTTCTTAGAACCTCTAATAACACACATATATGGGGCGGCCGTGGCGTAGTGGTAATGGCAGTCGTCCCCCGATCGGAAGGTTGGTGGTTCGAATCCCGGTTCCGCACACCATGTGTCGTTGTGTCCCTGGGCAAGACACTTAACCCCGAGTTGCTCCCGGTAGGACTGGAAGGCGCCTTGCATGGCAGTCTACCGCTACCGGTGTATGAATGTGTGTATGAATGGGTGGATGGTTGGTATTGTAAAGCGCTTTGGGGTCCCTCATAGGGGGCTGGAAAGCGCTATATAAATAAGCTCCATTTACCATTTACCATATATGTATATATTTCATCCCATACATTCCATCATCTTTTATGGATGATCTACTCAGTGTGGTACTTCTTGAAGCACTCCAAATGTAGTGGCACATCCCACTTTTCACACGCAAACGATGTGCGTCCGCCACAGTTTTTGCATCGCTTGTACCTGCTACCAGTGTTGCAGGGCCAGTGGTTGAAATGATCAAACCTGGTGGCATCAGTTATCGCCACAGCCATCAAAGATCTTCTGCCCTGCCTACTTGGCTTTGTTCCATGGCGCAGGAGGAGGGTCTGGGCTACCAGCCTCTGGAAGGAGAGGAGATCTTTCTGCCCACTTTTCCAGGTTCTAAATGAATGAAAAAACAAGCATGATAGATGAATGAATATGCCATGTTTTTGTTCATTTATGATGCTATTGATGAATTATCAATATCCTCCTTTCTACAGTGTCATGCCCCATATGTAGAATGTTCTGTAAAAGCAATATCATGCTTGAGTTTGTGATGTTGGTCTGGATATCATCACTGTTGCTCTTGTCAAATGAAGAGCACTAGCGATCACCTCATGTCAAACATCACAAACACGATTGTGATATTGCTAAATAACATGCAGCCTTGTGTACCTGTAATAGCACCAGCTGTTCACCATGGCACTGTTCAGGGCCCAGCTGAAGCATGGCCACCACCACTTCTTGGACCGTATGTTGACTCTGTAGCGGCTGACAAACTGGTCATGCAGGTCCACTCCTCCCATGTGTGTGTTGTAATCCTGGATACACTTGGGCTGTCTGACCTTGTCCATGGTCCGTTTTTGTTTGTTCCATCTCTTTGCCTCAGTTTCGATGAACTCCCTTTCCATGTTTGACACCACAGTGACCATGCTGTTGTCATTCCACCTTACAATCAGCTTCTCTGCCTCAACAAGATATTCAGCATTTCCTCTGGGTGTCTTCTTGAAGGTCTTGGGTTCTGTGAAAGGAACCTTGTGGAGCTGAGCTTGTCGCATCGTGCCACAGCTGCCATAGCCTCTCAGGGTCATCTCATCCACCAGGGACAGGGTTATGAAGAGGTTGTCATGGTAAAACTTGACTCCAGGTGGAACTTCAGCTTTCTCTGCCAGGCCAAGAACCACACTTGGTCCCTGACCAAGTCCAGTTTCCACCAGATCTGTGTGGCTTCCTACATATGGCTAGATCATCAACATCTTTTACCTCAGCGAAACACAAGCTAATGTTAGGCTAGCAAAATATGATGTTGGCTAGCAAGAGAATGATGTATGGAAGCGAATAAAAATCTTAGACACACAGGCCTTGACTACATAATTTATTTTGCTAGGAAGAGTATCCTTAGAAGACTAAAATAAGACATTGCACATCATTTTACAATTTGAAATAAGAAAATTAGGTGCAATCCTGCAGACAGTGTTTTCCTGTAGTTAGCGACAAGCTATGTGCCCATTGGCAACTTTTGTTGCCACTTACAAAAAGATGCCCATGAACAAAAAAATATTTATCCTAGGTACAATTTTTGTGGAGAGTGTTACAGTAGAGACTTAAAAGATTAAATGATTATAAAAAAGTATGGGGGGAAACCATAAGAAATGTTATGAAAATTACCCTTTTCCAGGACGATTTGCATATTCCATGTCTTCAGCCGGATGGCCCAGGAAGCATGTGATATCATAAAACAGGAAGCACTTTAAAACATTTTTTTCAATCCAAACATTTGTCTAAGTTGTCTACTAGTTTATAGGTGGAAAATGTTGCATTAATACATTTGAGTTTTTTTTACTGAGTGGAAAATGACAGTGATACACTTTGGCAACAATTGTTGCCAGTGGGGCTAAATGGGTTAATCCCAGTGCAATGTAATTTAACATGAGTCTTGATTCAACATACTCACCATCAGTGCAATATAATACAACAAAGCAAAAGAACAGTCCTATGTCAGTTACTGAGACTACCGTACTTTTTGGCGTATAAGTCGCTGTTTTTATTTTAACTAATTTGCATGTCCTGCGGCTTATACGCCGAAGCATCATATTTATGGATTTTTTCCCATATTTTTAGACCCATTTTTGACTCGGATATGACCGTTTTTCATTTTGGCCAAAAAATGGTGCAGTACCACTTTTGTCCGCTAGGGGGACACTTCCAGAGAGTACACCGACCGTTTCTAGCTCATGTGTCCGAAAAAAGCCTCCTCTGCTCAGACTGACTCTGTCGCTGCCCAGCCTCCTGCTCTGGAGGTAGCTACTATTAGCTGTGTTGTTAGCTGTGTTTTTTAGCAAGATAACTCATAAACCACACCGCAAATTTTCTTGAAACTTACAGAGCGTAATTATTTGGTGGTCATTTACAACTGACTAGCTTTATGAGATGTTTGAGATTTTTTTTTAAACGATCTTTTATTAGCGGTTAGCTACCGTAAGCAGATACTGTACCTACTATTTAGATATATAGCGCATAAACCACTTGGCGGATATTTTTTCTGCTTACAGAGTGTAATTATACGGGGTTTAATGTACAAACTGTTGCCTTGTATAAGACATTTGAGATAAAATTCGATTTTTTTATTCGTGTTTTTAGAGACGGAATCGTCTTGTTGGCTTCGGTTTTATTTCTGTTTATATTGTTATAAATAGTCATAAACCACTCGACGGATATTTTTTAGGCATACAGAGTGTGATTATATTGGTTTAATTTACAAACTGTTGCCCTGTATAAGACATTTGAGATCAAATTTAATTTATTTATAATTTATTTTCGCAACCTTTTGAAAGACGTCAAACCGAAACAATTTAAATCTAGCAGATTTGACCATTTCATGAATTGGTTAAGCTCAGGAACTCTTGTGCTATAATGTCAGCTAAGAAATATATTTTTTCTCAGCAAAGAAATACATTGTTTTTACCGTGTTAATCTTGTAAAGTCCTTCCGTGCTGGCTCGCTTCTGTGGCCGCCATTTTCAGCAGGGCAAATGAGGCGCTGATGCGTCACGTAGCGGTGACGCATAATAGATGTGACTTATAGGGCGAAGCGGCGTATTTATGGATTTTTCCAAATAATTCCCAATAATTGGACAAAGCGGCTTATACACAGAAGCGACTTTTACCCCGAAAAGTACGGTAATTATTTACTGCCAAATAAAAAGATGTTCACTCAAAAACAAGTCATTTTAAAATCACTTTCATAAACCTGACTCACAACTGGTAAATCTACAAAAATAGGCTTAGTGCAAAATGCAAACACCTGCCAGCAACAGGTGTGTTTGATATTTTAGTTACTTAACTGTGGGCAGAAAATGTATTTTCTACATTAGAAGGCATAAAGCATGGGTCCATCATTTTTTCTGAAACAATTCTTGATTTTCATTGCTTGAAGCACATTTTCAGTGCTTGTTGCTGTTTATGCCGGTGCTGCTGCAGTTCTCCTCCTGAACTGTAGGTGTCGCCAAAAGGAAAAACATTGTAGCTAAACAGCAGGAAGTGCAGCTAGAAGAGGGACTGTCTGCAGGCAACAATCTAATTCATATAAAACTAAACTTTAAATTGTTTTCAATTACTATTTTGTCGGGACCAAGGTGCAATAAACCGATGCATCTAGTTTTAATCCGAAAACCGCTTCAACAAACCACGAACCAAGATGGTTTTCAATGCAGCCATCTAATGCAAAAGTGATAGTGGTGTGACCTTGTCTGTGGCCCTCTGGTAGGATGGATGATTTCCAGTCAGTTACTCAGGAGTTTGATCCCCAGACATTGAAATGTGCTGAAATGACCAAACTGTTGCAGTCCAGTTTGAATTTGGCTCCATTCTGACCTCCAGTAGCTCAAATCCTCTGTGAGAACTTTAAGATTCTCCAAATTGGCAGCTGATACTTTTACAGAACCCCACAACGAATAGTCTGAGCTATCTCTGTAGTAGTAAGGACCAAGGATAATATTAATTCATCTGAACGCTCCTATAAACGTTGATTTTTTATCCATCCGTGCAGTTGATTTGCTCTTTTTGCGCCTACACCACATTTTATTTTTGTTTTTGCCTTTTTTTTTTTTTTAACACAGCTGCATGTATCTTGTCACGAGCTTTCGGTGTAACCTGACAGCAGGTCTCTGTGTCATGATGCAGAGCCTGCTGAGCGCCTCGAGGTGTACAGTGTGTGCTCATAAAATATAAAACAAATTAAAAAATTAGCGCGGTTCCAACTATATGATGAGCCAACCTGTTGACACAAGTGTGCACGGGAGGCTTCAGGTTATGATGATTGAACAAAGTTGAGCGGAGGTGTTAAGATTCTCTGAAGAAATGTGCACGAGAGAGGGAAGTGGAGGGGTAGATAAGAAGGAGCTATAGGAGGAAAGAGAGTCAACACTTGTATTCTGCAGTGCATCTCGCTATATCCTCTCCCTTTACTTCTGATCGGGGGCAGATTTCATAATAACACCTTCCAAGAGGTCTCAAGATGCAGCTTTTCTATCTCTGCAAGAGCTGCCATCGTCTTTACTGCCACACTCCAGGCCCCCGTCAACAGCCGTCAACCTCTACAGCCCCTGAGCCGGCTGACATTGACAATAAAACAGGAGGCAGGATCAGCAGGTTGCTGTGAATGTGTGCACACATGCGTGTACGCATCCTTGTTGGTGAAAATGTCCAAGAGTGGACACTCGTTCCAACAGCAGCAGCAGCCAGAGACGGGCTCAGCGTGCACCCGGTGGCTATACTCTCTCTCTCTCAGCAGGATAAAGGTGGATTTCAGAGGCGTGGGGAGGAATATAGAGAGGCGGGGAGCAGAAAGAAAAATGTATAATGATCCCCGTTGTCACAGCCGTGAATTTTGGGCAGTTCTGGCTACTTCTTGTGCTGCAGAGGAGACTGAGGAGTGAAAACTCGTTGTGCATCATAAATGTAACGCCGTACGGGAGTGTGGCTCTCGCGCACTGAATTAAAAATTTGCACCCCACATAAGGAAGACTGTGCTGCTTTTTATGAGGTTGTGAAGGACGCACTGTGTGGCGGGCCTCGTAAACGTATGCATGCCTTTTTTTAATGATTTTTCTTTTCCTGAGAAGTGAAAAAGTCTTGCAGAATAACAGATGGAGGCTTAAGAGGCAGATAAGAGCGGAAACTATTTACATTGAAATGGGCTTTGAGAAGAGACAACGAGGAGACAGTCAGAAACGGGGAAAAAATGAGGAGATGGTGTGATTTTGGGTCTGAATTGAAACAAGGATGAAGGTGCCGGCAAAAAAATAATAATCACGTATAGGATGTTTGTACTGATAGATACACAATCAGCATGCATACCATTTGTCTCACCCCTGCCCCAGAAATATTCTTGGGTGGCAATCTCATCCCTGCCTTCTCTCTTTTCCTCTATTTGTTGCAGAGGTTTCAAAGGGGGAAAAAGTGTTTTGCGAGTGTGGAGGAGTTTTCATCTCGTTGTCGCTGGTGCGATTGTTAAAGCAGACGGTGTCTATAGATCTGTGGGGGTCACAGCATTCAGAAACCCTCATTTGATGCTGCCATCACTCCCTGCGGTAACAATAAAGGACAATCAGAGCGTCTGAATTAACTCGTGGCAAGAATCCGGACCCTGCTCGTCAGGGTGAAGACCCTATCATTTTTAACTTGGTGCACGGCTCTGCAGAGGGAACAGCAAAGCTCAAGACATCATGGCCAGATGTTGCAGTGCTCACATTTGGTGTGTCTGGCCATTTCTCCGTCCTCTCTCTGGGTCTTGGCAGCATCTCCAGTGAGACTGATCGATGAATCGCACCAACAAGAGGTCTTGGGGCCAATCAGGCCAGAACGGCAGGGCCAGGGCCACGTCGTTGTAAGGCTGTGTGTCAATACTGAAGCTTGAATACCCTTAAGAAGAAAGAACAAACCGATCCTGGGGGGCAGGGGTGATCATTCTGTTTGGTTGCCTTTCTGTGGGCTGTGATAAATAAATAAAAAACTAGATCCTATTACTTATGAAGATAAATAATCCTTGTTAGGGATTAAAAATTAGTATGTGACTGTTGGGAGGCTAAATGAAGTCGAAGACGCAAATTCAACAATGGCAGGACTCACAGCTGCATCGAATCACTCAACTGTCCACCTGGATACAGCTGCATCGAATCACTCATCAACTGTCCACCTGGATATGAGGCACCCCTTTCCTCAGCTCTTCCTGTTTGCCCGTTACTAGTCTAGTCGCCTCCCTCCACCTCCCCGTCTCCTCCCGGGGTTTCTGGGTCCTCGGCTCCCCCCTGTTCTGCGTCCTGCCTCCGCCGCCTGGGGTTGTCCTGCTCGCCTTCGTCTTGGTCCTGCTGCTGTGTGCATTCCTGCTTCCTGTTCCCTGCGACCCAGCCGGTCATGGCAGATGGCCGCTTGTCCTGAGCCTGGTTCTGCTGGAGGTTTCTTCCTCTCGAGGGAGTTTTTCCTTCCCACTGTCGCTTCGTGCTTGCTCAGGATGGAGGTTCTGCGCTGGTGTTCGTCTCAGGGTTGTCCGGAGCCGTCGGCCGCTGGCTGGCCGTCATTCACGTACCGGTGGGATGGATTGGACGTCTGTGTTCCCTTCTCCACCACCGGGTTCGGGTCCCGGGGGGTAGATATCCATAATCTACGGGCAAACAGGAAGAGCTGAGGAAAGGGGTGCCTCATATCCAGGTGGACAGTTGATGAGTGATTCGATGCAGCTGTATCCAGGTGGACAGTTGAGTGATTCGATGCAGCTGTGAGTCCTGCCATTGTTGAATTTGCGTCTTCGACTTCATTTCAACCTGAAGAGACTCACAAAACGAGAGAGAGAACACAATTAAAATGTTTTATTGATTGAGGTTTCTTTGGCGCTCGGGCCCCGGCGGAGGGCATGCATGCCGGACATTAACACTTAATTTAAAGTTGAGTGAAATTTTTGAGAAAATGCACGAGTACCATAATTTTCGCTGTATAAATCAGTTTTTTGCATAAATTAGCATGCCTGCGAAGCAATGTATTTATGTTTTTTCCCCATATTTATAAACCAATTTTTGGCTGAGATCTGACGATTTCATTCTTTCAGACATGGAAACTATTGAACACTACCATTTTCAGCCACTAGAGGGTCCTCAACTAATATGGCAAGCAAAGTGTCTCATTAATAGGTAAAAGTGGCTATTAATGAGAAACTTCACTTGCCATACGAAGCCACCGTCGTCTCGCTCTGGAACTCCTGGAGCAAACGTCAAATCAGCTGCATTTTGCCGCGTCGTCGAAATGCAGCTGATTTGACCATTAAAGTGAATTTAGTAAGGAAAAGTTCAACTGAGACACACCTTTACTATAATGCTAAGCAAACAAATAACTGTTTTTAAGTGTTAATCTAGTTAAATTCTTGTTAAAGTCCTCCTGTGCATGCTCTCCCGGCCGCCATTCGGCAGCCAATCGATTTTTGGTACAACACCGGCCCACATTTCTGGGTTGTCAGCTGTGATGGTGACACATATTAAATGCAATTTATACGGTGATGAAACATATTTATGTTTTTTTTTCTTTACTTTATTAGACATTTTTGGACTGATGAGACTTATACGGTGGTGCTACGTGTGCGGTGGCATGTACAGCATTCATCTGCAGTCTTACTGAACTCTGAGTGCGACCAAGTGACCTGTGAGGTGTGGCCATGTTTAGGGTGACCAGTTTCTATAAAAAATAAAAACACTTTGTGACTATTTCAAAAGAAAAGTTGTCAGATTTTTAAAAATATTTGTACATATTCAGAACTCAAGCATGCAACAGGACCGCTCACCTCTGTGACTCACAAGAGGAAGCTGAAAATCCTGCAACACTCGTGAGAAATTCATGAGACTCCATAATGCATTTCACTGACTACAAACCAGTGAGATACAACCTTCACCTACTGAGACCCACGCTTTAGTTTGGTGTGCATTTTCTCTTTCTCCAAGCTACATGGGATTAGTAGGACCTGACAAGTTAAATAACTAGACTCTGTCATGGTACAGGAATTTTACTTGTTTTATTACTGTTTTACTGACATTTAATTTCTGTTGCACCTTGTAGCACTTTGAGGTTTTCATTAATGAAAAGTGCGTTATAAATTGAATTCATTATTATTATTATTATTATTAGGAAGCGGTTTTAGAATAAATGATGTCCTCATAGGAGGACAGTAGGTTTACTTTTGCATTTCTTTTTTTTTTTTTCCTTTGCAGATTTGGGTCAGAAGGTTCAAATAACTCTAAAAACACAATTTCAGCTTTCAATGATAAGCAGTTCTCTAAATAAATCAACGTCCTCATATGAGGGCACAGGGTCTCCGGATGTTAAAGCTAAAATAACATGTAAGTTTCATGAGAAATGTGACCTACAGACCACGACAACAGTTTTGGTCTAGACCAGGGGTCTGCAACCTGCGGCTCTGGAGCCGCATGCGGCTCTTTGGTCCCTCTGCAGTGGCTCTTTCAAGTTTTGACCAAAACTGAATTGGTTGTTATACAAACAACAAAAAACAACTAGTTTTAGCAGTTTTTTAAGTCATTTCATTTGCAATTATGTGGATATTGGAACAAGTACAAGGAGTAAAACTTTAAATTTATGCTTTATTTCTATACTTACCGTAATTAATTTTTCCACAATTAAAAAAAACAAAAACCTAGGTTTGTATAGTTCATAGTTTTTATTAATTAACAAACCTTCTCTTTAAAATAATCTGGTTTTTCATTTGTCTTAAATTGTAAAAATAGAAATTATTAGTTATTTTATTTTTATAATGTCACTCCTAGTGGCCACAAAAGCCCCTTCCAACAAACCTAAAGTGGCCCATGGGCCATCAGTTGATAACCTCAGTTGTAGCATGTTGTGGCTCTGAACACTTTTAATTTAGTGAACAAAGGCATAAAATGGCTCTTTTGATTGTAAAGGTTGCAGACCCCTGGTCTAGACGGAGTGTTGCCCACTCCTCTGTACAGATCAGAAGCCTGGACTACATGCAGCAGTAATACAAAGACAAACATCATAAAGTGCCACATGAACCTAAAGACCAGGGAGGATGCAGCAACCAAAAGGGGCCACCAGAACCACCTCTATGCATTGCACTAAAATATGCAAGATCATCCTTTTCAGCATCCAAGAACCCACAGGGGCCACATCTACTAGTGATGACGTTAGAAGTTTAGGATATTCACAGTGAATACAAAACAAAGAAATGTCCTTGTGAGAACACCTGCATGGGTCCAAGCAGGTAAAATAAATGACCATCGCCTTTTCCAGGAGACGCTCCTGCACATCTTAATCTCTCGGCCGCACCCCATTTTCAGCAGATGCTTCCTTCACTGTCAGCTCTGCTCTTACATACCAAACAGAGCAGACAGATGAAGGAGAGCTGATCAAATATCACCGGCTTTCATGGCTAATGCTGCAGCTCCCTCTGTTGGAGCGTTAAACGACAACATGGTTTCATCTTCAAATCATTTCACTCATTTGTGAATCTCAGCCCATTTAAATGATCCTTAGATACCTCAGAAAACAGCTGCTGTCATGTGGATCTCACATATTACTCTAATTATTTCATTCCCCTTTGGCTTTAGCCAAAGATTACCTCAAGCCTGAGGTGTAATGTGCCTATAGTTGGTGCTTATCTTGGATTAATAACATAACCAAGTTCATTTACCTAACTTGTAAAAGTTTATTTGATAAAAGGGTGAAGTCTGGTGAGGCCGGGAGATAATATTTAGTTTATTCAGCGCTGATTTGCAAAACGACTTCTAGCCAAGCAACAGCTGAGAAGTCAGTCACACAAACTCAGTCTGTGACAATCAAGTTAATTAAAGTGGTTGAACGATCAGGTACTTGGAGAAAGGCGGAATCAGTCACCCCCCCAGGCCAAGCACTTTCAGTCTTAATCAGACACATTAATTAAACTTCATTTATGCAATTTGCCTAAAGAGTTAACCTTTTTGCTCCTAAAAGCTTGTGTGAGAAGTTGTCAGTGTGTTGGCACCAAATCTTTAACTGCATTTGTTTTTTTGTTTTTGTTGTTGTTGTTGAGTGAAAACATTTTGTTTGAGTTTCCATGAAAATCTGTCGCAATTTTTTTTTAAACATCATGAAAACAAGGAAAATATTGTGATATAATCAAAGCCCCCCAAAAAAGGAGTGAAAAACACAGCATTTAGTTGCCAAACTTGATTAAAAAAAATGTTAAATTTTTAAGGTGTATTTTAAAAGAAAGCTCAAATCTGTGTTTTCACTCTGAGGCAGCTCATGTCAGCATTTGCTTTTATTTATATTATTCAATTTCATAATTCTTTCAGTAAAAGATTATTCTACATGTTTTAAAAATCCAGAAATTATTTATTCAGTTGCAGCCTCTTATCTAAATTACCAAATACGTTTGAGGTTTTCAAATCCCGGTTAAAAACTCACTACTACTCCATCGCTTTCAATGCCAGCTGATTTGTATTGGATCGTTTTATTTATGATCTGCAATGTTTTTATGTTTTTCGTGTTGTACTTCATTGTCTGTGTTGCCTGTTGCGTGTTTGTTTGTCCAGCACTTTGTGTGGACTTGTTCCTGTTTAAAGTGCTTTATAAATAAAATGGTATGGTATGGTATGGTATGGTATGGTATGGTATGGTATGGTATGGTATGGTATGGTATGGTAAAGGTTGCAGGAATCTTAATTTTATCTGATCGTCACGGCTTTGGTTTCATTTTTAGTCACTTGAACCTTTTATTTTATATTTTTTGAAAAGGCGTGAGCTCATAAAAACCCACTTAAACCGAACAAAACTTATTTTGATTGTCTGCATTTTGATATATTGGTTTCCAGTGTGCACTTGGACCTCCTTTGTGATATTTTTCTGCTTGATTTGCTGCGATCACAGAAGAGGAAACCCCATTTGGCCACTGATACAATCAAGGACACGATACAATCTGGATTAGTCACAAACCCCTGCATTTAGACTGTCAGCACAGTCCATTTTCTTTGATCTGGAGCTCACAGCAACCTTTCTGGAAAAGACTGGGTCCACAGATTCATCTGACCATAAAACTGTTTCATTGTGTTATAATTCACATCTTCATGAATAATGGATCTTAATGTCGTACCATTAGAGAAACTTTAGACCTCCGGTTTGTTCTGTTTTCTTCTGTGGACTCAAATTACTCCACATTTGTTTAATTATTTAATGTTAGGTGCACATTAAATGGACTGCACTTATATAGCACCGTTCTATCTTATCAACATATTCAAAGGTCTCTCTTGAAAATGAGTTCTTGTGACTATATGAAACTACCTGTATAAATGAAGGGTAAATGAAATGAAGGGAAAAAAGCGCTTTACAACACAATCCTCGTTTACCTCCACACACATTCATACAGCACTCTACTACATCTCTAAACAGATAATCAAACAAATCATTCAGTAGTCTAATCAGAGCTTTAGATCATATTCATACATCAATGGGACACACATACTCATTCAACCTTTATTTACGCGGATAAATGCTATTTTATGTTGCTAGTACTTAAACCTATCTAACTCATTCCTTGGCCGAGGACAGAGAGCCTGAGATTGAAAAAAACACCCCGCACATAGTGACGTAGACATTCCTCAGGGGAGGGGAGACGACAAGAGCAGTGAGTGTGTCCAAGGACACTCCAAAGGCACTATAGGACTTCTGATAAGAATGGTAATCAGTCAGTTCCCTCTGGTGAGATCCTTTAACACTCTCGAATGGTGCCGAGGTCGACCTAGGACAGTGCCAGAGAGAATCCCAGAACCCGTCCTCATGTAATCATGAAGGCCGAACCCCGACCCGGGCAGACAGGTGGACGGGGACGGGTCTGGGACGGACGGTGGAAGCGATTTTTTTCCAAACATTTTTGTATTAAAACAAAATCAGTTGGTTTTTAAATAGCTTCAGTGATTTTAAAAAACAGTTTATATATAAAAACAAAATATTATTTTATTTAAAAATTGCTTTAACCGTCAGACCCGCCCGGTCCGCCTGACTGCCGGGATTGAAACTCAGCCTTCATGAGTACGCGAGGCCGGGGTCCGGCAACGGCCTTCTGCGAGTCACCAGCTCATATGATCCTTTGTGGTGAACAGCAGAGCTCTGAGCACGCAAGGCCAGGATCCGGAGCCCGAGCCCCGAGTCGGCACCACAAAGTATCTTCCGCGGTGACCAGCAGAACGCGGAGCCGGGGAGATGACACCCTGATGACACCTTGGCTCCGAGGCTCATGAGCAGAGGAGCGAGTGAGACCAGCAGAGCTCTATCCAGCTTGCTCTGAATTTTGTTGAAGACCACCAAGCACAAAAAAATGCCAGCATGTCAGCATTAGACCAAGGTGTTGTCATTTTAAAATAGGTCCAGCTGCTGCTCCGGTCCAAGAAATGTAAAAATGGCAGCTCAATGTTTTGAAAAGTTTCTGGAAGATCCAGTGACTCCACCCCCGACCAGTCAGTGACCAACAGTGTTCTGATGTAACGTTTTAGTACCTACTCGTTCGGGTTAGAACCAAAGAGCAGAGGGTCCTGAAACTAGTAACAGGTGCTAAGTGCTGGTACTAATGGAAAAGCCTCAAAACGGGGCCAAGTCGGTCCAGTTGGGCCGTACCGGTACTAATGGAAAAGGGGCATAAGAGTCCTGAAATGATGACACAATGTTTATTCAGCTGGGTCCCTCTGATAGGCACGCAGACTTTCTCAGTGCCACATAGGAGGCAATGAGAGGTTCGGTGTCTTCCCAGGGACACTTCAACATGTGACTGCTGGTGGAATCAAGTTCAAGTAACTTTATTGTCATTTGCATCCCATGTGGTACATGAGGTGGAATGAAACTGTGTAAACCTCCAACTCTCCCATTGGAGAACAGCCATTCTAACTACTCAGCTACAGCTGTCCCACAGTATATATGAAAGAACACAGGACAAGTTCCAGGAGAGGAGCTGTTGTACATCCATCCATTTATTCATCCTTCCATCATCTTGTTTTGAAGTTGGGTCGAGGGGGCAGCGGTTTGGACAGGGAGGTCCAGACATCTCTTTCCACAGCCACCTCGTCCAGCTTTTCTGGGAGGACTCCAAGGTGTTAGAGTCAGAGTCAGAGTCAGAGAGAATTTATTGTCATTTGCACCGCATGTAGTACATGTGTTGAAAACGAGATTATGTACACAGGGTCCCAGTTACATCCAACAACAAATGCAAGAGAAAAACAATAATAACATCTAGGATTAACTAAGAGAGACATCAGCTAGTAATACACTAAGCCCTAATGTAGTAGAAAAACATCATTATAAACAGCAGCACGAACATGAGCAGATGGTCACAGATGAACGCAGCAACAAGAAACAGATCAGCATCAGCATGATGTGACATTTTGCAGTGTTTATTCTTATTATTTATTTATTCATGAGTCTGACAGCCTCAGGGTAGAAGCTGTTCCTCAGTCTAGTGGTTCTACATTTGATGCTCCTCAACCTCCGTCCCGAGGGGAGTGGTGCAAAGAGTGAGTGTGCTGGGTGAGTGAGGTCTTTCATGATGCAGGTGGCTCTTTTTCTGCATCTGGAGGTGTAAATGTCTGTGATGGTGGGGAGACTGACTCCCACAGACTTCTGTGCAGCCTTCACCACTCTTTGTAGAGCTTTCCTCTCTGCAACTGTGCAGCCTCCATGCCACACGTTGATGCTGGAGCACAGGACGCTCTCCACTGCACACCTGTAGAACGAGGTGAGGACTGAGCTTCTCAGACCGGCTCGTCTCAGCCGTCTGAGGAAGTAGAGTCTCTGATGACCTTTCTTGATCAGGCTGGTGGTGTTATTGCTCCAGCTGAGGTTATCATTCATGTGTACACCCAGGTATTTGTAGCTGGAGACCACCTCCACCGCAGATCCACCTATATACAGTGGGGTGTGGGTGTGTTTGTTCCTTCTGAAGTCCACAATCATCTCCTTCGTCTTCTTCACATTCATGTGAAGGTTATTCTCTTTGCACCAACTCTCCAGATGTTCCACCTCCTGTCTGTAGCTGGATTCATCATTATCTGTGATGCATCCCACCACAGCTGTATCATCTGCAAACTTAACAATATGACAGCCTGGATGTGTGGCTGTACAATCATATGTGAGCAGAGTAAACAGAAGAGGGCTCAGCACACATCCCTGAGGAGAGCCAGTGCTGAGGGTGATGGTGGAGGAGGAGAAGTTGTGGATCTTCACGGACTGTGGTCTGTCTGTTAAGAAGTCTAAGACCCAGTTACAAATAGAGGGGCTTAGTCCAAGTGTGGATAGTTTGTCTATCAGAGTTTGGGGGATCATGGTGTTGAAGGCAGATGTGAAGTCCACAAAGAGCAGACGCACGTATGAGTCCTTCTGATCCAGGTGGGTGAGAGCAGTGTGGACCACGGAGGAGATGGCGTCCTCTGTTGATCGGTTCTCACGGTATGCATATTGATGAGGGTCCTCGTTGATGTTGACGGCTGTCTTGATGTGGGACATGACCAGTTTCTCAAAACATTTAGCGACTATCGGGGTGAGGGCCACCGGTCTATAGTCATTCAGACCAGTCACTGTGGAGCTTTTTGGGACTGGGATGATGGTGGCAGTCTTCAGGCAGGTGGGAACTGACTCCAGTGCAAGTGAGGTGGTGAAGATGTCAGCCAGCACCTCACAGAGCTGGTCCGCACATTCCTTCAGAACTTTCCCTGGGATGTTGTCTGGACCCGTAGCTTTATGAGGGTTGATCCTTCTGAGACTGCCTCTCACTTCTGCTGCGGTCACTTTGAGGTGCTCCTCGTCTGGTGATGAGGTGAGTCTGGTGCTAGTTGGTCTGTTTGGATCATCAAAACGTGCATAAAACTTATTGAGGGCATCAGGCAGGGATGGGTCCCTGGGGCATTGTTTGCTTTTGCCCTTGTAGTCTGTTAAGCATTTGATGCCCTGCCACATGCTCCGTGGATCATGTGAGGTGAACTGTCCCTCGATCCTCTGTGCATACGCGGCTTTGGCCTTCTTTATGCCATCATCCAGTTCTCTCCTGCACTTTCTCAACTCCTCAGTGTCTTTAGACTTGAATGCAGTGTCCCTGGCTGCCAGCAGGGTGCGGACATCCTTATTTAGCCAGGGTTTTTGATTGGGGTAAAATTTAACACACTTTCTTATGGATACATTTTCAGCACATGTACTGATGTAACCCAGGACAGAGGAAGCATAAAGTTCCAGGTCAACTGAATTTCCATTCGTAGCTGCCTCTTTGAAGACAGACCAGTTTGTGTTTTCAAAGCAGTCTCTTAGCATGGGGGAACTATCTTGGCGCCACGATGTGATCACTCTTTGTTCTGGCATCGAACGTCGGAGTGGGGGGAGCTGTCTAGGGACCAATAACAGGGAGCGATGGTCGGAAGCCCCGAGCGGTGGGCGTGGCTTCGCCGTGTACGCCCCCTTCACATTCGTGTAGACCTGGTCTAATGTCTTATTTCCTCGTGTTTCTGTGAAAACGTGCTGATTGAAGGTTGGAAGGATGACACGTAAATCCACGTGATTGAAGTCCCCGGAAACAATGAAAAACCCCTCAGGATATTTACACTGCAGCGAGGTGAGTAAGTCATGAATTTCTTCCTGCCAGCTACAAGCCAGCTAAGAGACGTAGTCTCTCCAGTGTGTCCTGTTCTGGGTCTCCTCCGAGTTGGACATGTCCGAAAAATCTCCCAAGGGAAGCATCCTTACCAGATGCCAGAACCACCTCAACTGGCTCCTCTCGATGTGGATAAGCAGCGGTTCTACTCAGAGTCTCTCCTGGAAAACTGAACTTCTCACCCTATCTCTAAGGGAAAGTCCAGCTACACTGTGGAGGAAACTCATTTCACCCACCTGCAGCCACGATCTTGTTATTTCAGTTACTACCCAACGTTTGTGACCATAGGTTAGGGTAGGAACATAGACAATAAACTTCTTCTTGAAGCTTTACTCCCATTTCATATGCAGGAATCTCCAAATCCTCCATTAGACGCCTTCAATTGGTCCAAAATGCTGCAGCTAGACTTTTAACCAACACCTCCAGACGTGAACACGTTACCCCCGTTTTATTTTCTCTCCATTGGCTTCCAATTGATTTTAGAATTAAATTTAAAATTTTATTATTCACTTTTAAAGCTCTCAATGGTCTTGCCCCACTATATTTGACTGATCTTGTAACTGTCCGTGAATATAGGAGAACACTGAGATCATCTAATACATTTCTCCTGTCCGTCCCAAAGACCAACAAACGATGGGGTGACCGGGCCTTTTCTTTCGTTGCACCCAGTCTCTGGAATAAGTTACCTCAGGACTTGCGCTCCATCACTATGGAGTTTTTTTAATCTAATCTTAAAACCTTTTTATTCAGGCAGGCTTTTAATACCTAGTAGTTATTTGACATTCTTGTTATGTCTTAATTGTTTTTAATTTTTAACCGGCTGTTTTTTTTTTTTGTTTGTTTTTTTGTTTTTTTCTGTATTGTTCAGCACTTTATGCACCTTCTGGCTGCTGAAAAGGGCTCTATAAATATAAAGATTGTACTGGTATGTATGTCAGCCTCACACTATATTCTTCCCACACCGTGAACAAAACCCACAGCTACTTGAACTCCTCCACTTGAGGCAGAACCTCACTGCCAACCCAGAAAGGGCTGTGAGATTAAACTGTGGTTTTGTATGTAGAAATTTATTTTTGGTGGTAAATAAAGGTCTGACGAGATAGTAAAATGAGTCTGACCCCCTTGAAGTCAAAGGTCACACACACACAGTTTTATTGAGATGTTAAGACGGTCAATTAAAGCTGAAGCACCCTAAAAAGACTTGAGGGTTCAGACAGAAGAAAGGTCATTCAGTTCAAGATTCTTTATTTGTCATTCCCACCATAGCTCCATATGTGGTACATGTGGTGGAATGAAATTGTGTACACAGGGTCCCAGTTACATCCAACAAAGTATTAAAATGTAAAAGAAAAACAATAACAAGCTCTAAGATATGAACTAAGAAAAACGTCAACTAAAAATACAGTAAGCACTAGTAGCATAGAAACTACGCCGAACAGCAGCAGGAACATGAGTCTGTGTGAACAGATGAGTATGAATGAACACAGCAACATGAAACAGATCAGCAGCAACATGAAACAGATCAGCAGCAACATGAAACAGATCAGCAGCAACATGAAACAGATCAGCAGCAACATCAAACAGATCAGCAGCAACATCAAACAGATCAGCAGCAACATGTGGTTTTTCACAGTGATTGTCCTGGTTAGATATTAATAAGTCTAAGCACCTCAGGGTAAAAGCTGTTCCTCAGTCTAGTGGTTCTACATTTAATGCTCCTTAACCTCCTTCCTGAAGACAACGGGTCAAAAAGTGTATGCTGGGTGGGTGGGGTCCTTCATGATGCAGTTGTGTTTGTGGCAAAAAAAATAAATACAACTATTGTCTCGTCAACCCAGGAGCCACACAATGAAATTAATTTATTGAGACAAAACATTAAAATCTTATGATCATAACGTCTTCAAAGCCCAAAAAAAAGTTTTCTGCTATTTTTATTGTTATTTTAAAGTTGTACATTAGAAGATGCTATGGTGGCCGACAAGTGCTAAAGTGCTGTGCGTTGGCTGTTTGCGGCGCGTTTGCACCTGTCTGCCACTTCAGTAGCAGCCACCTTGAAATGATTTCCTTCCATCAGATGAAGGGAAGTCGGAGATTGTCATCATTGTATATGTTCCCATAGAATGGCAAAATTAGTTCTCTCTGCATTTAACCCATCACACCTGAGATATATTCAGGTGGAGCAGTGGGCAGCTATGTAAGCGCCCGGGAAGGGGATTGGGTGTCTTTTTCAGAGACACCAAGACATGTGGGTCAAACCACAACTTTCTGGTCCCAAGTGGGCTGCCCTACCTCCACCCCATCTCAGCCCCTGGTTGAAGTGGTTGCAGTTTATGTAAGGTTTGTGCTGCAAAGTCTGTATTGACACCACAATATGCATGCAAATAAATACAAATAAAATAAAAGATAATGTAAATATGTCAAGGGAAATTAGGCTTTTGGCCTGTTTTTGTAAAGCTTGACTAGCCAGTTATGTCAAAACAAATTCTACTTTTGGGTAGAAAAGCTCCGGCGAGGCTCTTCTGGCATATTTTACTGCGTCGTGTGTCAGCTAACTCCGAGCACAGAGATCCAGTCAATCTGAACCCGAGGGAACCCAAAAAAGCTATGGCGGGGTCATGTGTTCATTTTTTCCCCACAAACTGAAAAGGTTGGGACAGTTGATGCCAGAAGCAGTTTGAAGGAAGGGGATTTTTCTACCTTGCAATGATTTCAGACACTTCTCTCAGATCCTGCAAATAGGAAGAAGATTGGGAGCAGAAGAAAAGAGAGTGCAGTAATAAAAGTATATATAGTCTCAGAAAGGCTGTAATTTAATCCTGTGTGTGACCTCACTTCCTGGATAGCACAGGCCCTATAGACGTGGTTATCAGGTGCACCTTTTTTCCCCCCTCTTATCTGAGTTGTGAAGTCTCGTGTGAGGTCACCACGCCTTAGCAGGAACTGCTGGCTCTTTGTGTTTCAGGTGTTTACAAAGTAAAACCATTTTTAATGACCTGAAGCAGAAGTCTGATCTGAACTTGGAAACCTCCCGGTAAGCCTGTTTATACAGAAACATCTTTTTTGTCCAGGAAGTTCATATCAGTCAATTTTACGAAGTTTCACGATTATGGTTTTGTGCTCCGAGATCAAAGTAAATATAAAACTAATGCTAAATGAAAGCTTCGGCTCTGCAGTCATTTGAAGCCAGCATGCGAGTTCAGGCAAGAGCGTGAACACATAATATGTAACTGATAAGTGGAAACGGACAAAGCAGTTGTTAGAAATACTGTATGACGAATGGTTCCAACAGGAAAAGAACATGCAATAAAGCTACAGACTCAATCAGGAGATTATCTCAAAGGTGTCAAAAGAAAACGCCTCAAATTCAAATATCTGCAGGAAAACATGGTTGTAATAACGTTTTATCCCTTCTACCTCAGATGTCACATCTTTTCTTTTATTGATAAATACAGACACAGTCAGCATATAAAGAACTGACCTACAGCTGAACCTTGATTTCAATTGGAGGTGCCCAAAGTGGGACCCGCGGGCCACAGTTGGCCCGCCAAGCCATTTGGGTTGGCCCGCCAAGCAGTCCTCATTATATTAAAATTTCCTTTGAAGAATCAATGCGTTTTCACTCAGTCGTTCCATTGACTTTAATGTTAGATGGAAAAGTCACCCCATACTGTATATGGGACTGTTTACTTATGTTCATATTATTGTTGCTGTTGGACATGCATTTTTTTTAAACATTTTGCACTACATATAAATATATTGAAATGCCAAAATTTCAATATTTGTTCTAATTTCTTATATACGACTTACGTATTTGTTATATTTTGGGTTCTGTAATGTTCTTTGTACAGAACAGAAGGTTAAATTATTGTATAACAAATGGACTTCACTTAAAGACGTATTTGCATTTCATGCATTACCGGTAAATTATTGCATTTGGTCCGAGTCCTCTGATGGATTTTAAATTTGGCCCTTTCAGGGGAAAAAGTTTTGGGCACCCCTGATTTAAATAGTTTAATTTGTTACTGCAAAAATCACAGGTTGCAGTTTTTTAATAGATTAATTGAGGCAACATTCATGTGGGAGGCCATTTATAGAAAAAATGTCTTAAAATGTTAGTTTGTTGACCATGTTTTAGTCTTTCGGGAACAAATTGCTAATGTGAACTGTACAAAAATCCTTAAAACTTAAATCAACTGCAGAGAAAAGATCAATTATACAAAATATAAAACGTGAAAATGCTTTTATAGACCCATAGTTAAAAATAATACATTATTTAATTTCATTTAAAAGTTCATTATTTTATTTGCCTGCTACAAAAAGAAAAGATGCACAATGATGTTTCTGGCTGTGTCTTTTAGCACAATATCTTATAAACCAAAAGATGAATTTCAATGAAACATTCAGGAAATAATATTGGATGAACAACTAATGAACTGTTCAAGTCAAACCCAGTCAAGATGGCCGCCACAGCGATTTAACCTTTTAAAACAGAAATAGACAATGCTCTGTGAATTTTACAGACACCGAGCTAAAATCTGATGTAGTTATTCCCAACACAGTACACGCACTAACGGACTGCAAGAGCTCTCACAATCTTGTTTGGTATTTCACATGTTTTATTTTTTTTGTTTTTGTTGTTTGCTTTTTTAAGATTTGACCAAATTGGCATTAACTTTATCATTTCTCATTATAAGAAAATCTTTGTTTAAAACTCTGGAATTACAGGAGGTGGATTATGTGCATTCCTTCAAGAAACACCGGGCCTTTAATCTGGTTTGATGCTTTTAAAGATAAACACGACAGCCTGATAGTGGGTTACACATTCTCAGTGAGCTTTGGTAAAACTTCACCTGTTGTTCTCTAAATTCACTCATTTTGGTGAAGATAATGCAAATGATAATCCCACAGAACAAAAGGTAAAATTGTAAAGCATCACACCATACCAGTTTATTTATAAAGCACTTAAAAATACAGCAGCAGCCGTCCGAAGTGCTGTACAAGAATAAAAACAAGCACAAAACAATAAAAACAATCAATCTCAATCATATAAATATCAGAACATCACAAGTAAAATAATACAACATTAAAACAGAGATGTGAACTCATTCTGGTTTAAAAGCCAATGAAAACATATGTGTTTTTAAACGAGTTTTAAAAACAGATATTGATGGGGCCTGCCTGACCTTCAGTGGCAGCTCGTTCCACAATTTAGGAGCCAGAGCTGAAAATGCTCTGTCTCCTCTGGTCTTATAAAAGGTTTTCGGGACTGCTAAAAGCATCTGGTCAGCGGATCTAAGAGCACGTGATGGCACATAAAGTTGAAGCAGTTCAGACAGATAAGAGGGACTAAAACCGTTCAAAGACTTAAAAACAAACAATAAAACTTTAAAATGGATTCGAAACTGGACAGGAAGCCAATGAAGGGACATTAAAACTGGAGTGATGTGCTCACGTCTGCCTGTACCAGTCAAAAATCGTGCAGCAGCATTTTGTACCAGCTGCAACCGAGAAAGCGAGGCCTTATTTACTCCAATCAGAAGAGAGTTACAATAATCCAGGCGTGAAGTAATAAAAGCGTGGATTACTGTCTCTAAGTGGCGTCTAGAAAGGAGGGGCTTGATTTTTGACAGGCGCCTCAGATGAAAGAACGAGGACTTAACCATGCTGTTGATGTGACAGTCCAGTTTCAGGCAGGGGTCAATTTTCACTCCTAGATTTGTCACAATCGACTTTTCATATGGGGCCAAAGAGGAAAAATCAAAAGTGGTGGGACTGTCAGGAGCACTAGATTTAAAGACCATAACCTCGGTCTTTTTATCATTAAAATGGAGGAAATTAAGCGCCATCCACCCTCTAATGTCACCAAGACAGTCCAGAAGAGACTGCGTGGAGCCATTTTGTTTTACAGGAAAATAGACTTGACAGTCATCCGCATACAAATGAAACTGCACACCATGCTTTCTGAAAATAGAACCGAGTGGCAGAAGGTAAAGTGAGAAGAGAAGAGGACCAAGGATAGATCCCTGGGGTACACCCCAGGGGAGGGCAGCAGATGCAGAGGTAAAATTATCAATCTTCACACTGAAACTTCGATTTGAAAGGTAGGACCTAAACCACTGCAGAGCTGAGCCAGTGATGCCCACCCATTGCTCCAATCTGGCGATAAGAATTTCATGGTCGACTGTGTCAAAAGCAGCTGTTAAATCTAAAAGCACAAGTAAAACACAGTTTCCAGAATCCAGCGATAAAAATATGTCATTAAAAACCCTTAGAAGAGCAGATTCAGTGCTATGGTAGGTTTTAAAACCAGACTGGAAGACCTCCAAAATTTTAAATTCATCCAAAAAGTCCTTCAGCTGGGTGTAAACAACTTTTTCCAATATTTTTGAAATAAAAGGTAACTTTGAAATTGGCCTAAAGTTGGACAAAGAGGTAGGATCAAGGCCAGGTTTTTTCAATAATGGCTGAACCACAGCATGTCTAAAATTTTTTCATTCATTCAACCTTTATTTAGTCAGGTAAATCTTTTGAACCTCATGGGCTCATTTGCGAAAGCGACCTGCTAAAACTAAAGAACAATGAACAGCAGTGGTAGAATTTCCTTAAACAATAAACAATAAACAAACAAACAATAAACAATAGAAAACAAAAGAGAGAAAAAAAAAAATTTTTTTTTTTTTTAACAAAGTATCAAAAAACTAGCAAAACATTATAAGGTAGACGTATAAAATCAAAGACAGGAACAAATCTGCATTGGTTTTTGCCAGGATTCCAACAGATTCTGAAAACCATTTAGAGAAGTCAAGGTCGAGAGCTTCAGATCTTTTTGTAAGATATTCCATGAAGCAGGAGCGGAGTAGGAGAAGGCCCTTTTTCCAAGTTCAGTCCTCACTGATGGAACACTGCAGGTAATCATGTCCTGAGAGCGCACACTGTAGCTGCACTCACGCAAAGACATGTAGGAGGAGATGTATGAGGGCAGCAGACCAAGAAGTGATTTAAAGATGAAAATATACCAGTGGAAGAGTCTGCATGAGGTTAATGATGTCCAGTTAACCAGTGAATACAGGGTGCAGTGGTGGGTACGATAATCACAACCAGTTAAAAAAATTGCCTGGCATCAGTGTAAATAAAACAGAATTCCTTATGAAATGCACATTATCTGCCTAAATGCATGCATCAAAGATGACCTTCAGCTACCACACACAATTTTAGCTCATAATTTTGTCAAACTAACTGTGTTCCAGCCATTTATGTGTTTGCAAATATTGCTGACTCCAAAGGTTAATAATCAGTTGTGCACATTTATTGAATAATCCCTGCAAATTTAATAATAATAATAATAATAATAATAATAATAACTTTTATTTATAACACACTTTACATTAAACAAATCTCAAAGTGCTATAAACAAATCTCAAAGTGCTATTTAATTCAAACCTGTCTTATAATTGATTAGATATTTTGCCAACAGTCAAACAAAAACACACTGGTGGCAAGCAATACCATTTTAATAATTAATAAATCCAGTTTCTAAATCCTTTATTTTCTAAATAAATCAGCAACAGTTGCATGAAAGTAGGCTGAAAGTTCACCACGCCCTGATAAGAGTGGAGATTTTCTGCGAAGAACCGAAGCTAAAGAGATTCTCACGCAGCTGCAGATTTCTGCACTCAGAGCCTCTCTGCTTCTTATTTTCCACAGATCAAAGATATTTTCTGAGACAGCAGCGTGTCCGTGTACACCACCATGAGGACGCCAACGACAGGTGAGTAGTTTCAGAGGACATCATAGGTGCATGCATGTCTCAGGTTTTCACTCTGATTCACCCTTTAAGTAAAATTTAAACCAACACTGTTTGAAAACTTGACCAATTTATTGTATCCTGTTTGGATTTTACCAGCATAATACAGTATCACTAAAATTAGAAGCATCTTATCTAAAAGTGATGCAGAAAATTATTATTTATGTATGAATGTTTCTGTTCAGTGCGCGGAGATGACTTCTGTTGTGACTTGGCGCTATATAAATAAACAGAATTGAATAGAAATGGTTGAAGTAAAGCCTGTCAGTGTTTTATTATTGACCAATGCTGACAACACGTTTGTCTGGAGGCACAAAACAAACGAACAAATATTAGATCAATTGTATTTTCCGTGAAAATCCAGTGTAAGTCCGAGTCAGTCTGTGTGATGAATGATAGCTAAAGTTTGCTGAAGAAACTGAATTTGAGTTTTTAAAGTTAAAAGACAGAACACCAGCTAAATTCAAAACAAAACTATCTAAAAGTTAAAGCTGGCAAAAGGAGATCTATAAGGTGTAGTAAGCCTGGCAAGGAGTGAAAAATAGCAGAAAAATAGCAAAAAGCTTTAAGTAGCCAAATGCTAGCTAAAAGGCAAACATGGCAAAACATTATATAAAAACAGCAGATACCATACCATACCATACCATTTTATTTATAAAGCACTTTAAACAGGAACAAGTCCACACCAAAGTGCTGGACAAACAAACACGCAACAGGCAACACAGACAATGAAGTACAACACGAAAAACATAAAAACATTGCAGATCATAAATCAAACGATCCAATACAAATCAGCTGGCATTGAAAGCGATGGAGTAGTAGTGAGTTTTTAACCGGGATTTGAAAACCGAGAGGGAGGGGGCCTGTTTGATGAGCAGCGGTAACTCGTTCCAGAGTCTTGGGCCTGCTACAGAGAACGCCCTGTCACCCCTGCGCTTAAGGCGAGTTTCTGGAACTATTAAGAGTACCTGATCCTCTGACCTCAAAGCACGTGGAGGGACATATGGGTGTATCAGATCCGAGAGATAGGCGGGGGCGAGACTGTTCAGCGATTTGTAGACATACATGAGAATTTTGAATTGGATTCGAAGATGAACCGGTAGCCAGTGAAGGGAGGCCAAGACTGGTGTAATGTGCTCTCTTTTGCGTGTGCTGGTTAAAAATCGGGCAGCTGCGTTCTGAACCAGTTGTAATCGTGCAATGGTGGCTTGACTGACGCCAAACAGAAGTGAATTGCAGTAATCAAGCCTAGATGTAATGAATGCGTGAATCACTGTCTCCAGGTTGTTTTTGGATAATATGGGCTTCAGCTTAGACAGACGCCTCAGCTGGAAAAAACAGGATTTGACGATCATGTTTACATGACTGTTGAGTTTCATGGCAGGATCCATTATCACTCCCAGATTTGTGACTTTTTGTTTTTCGGACAGGGGTAGAGCAGACAGGTCAATGCAGTGGTTTGAGGTTGTGTCATTGGGAAGGAACAATATGGCTTCAGACTTCTTATCATTGAAGCTTAAGAAATTTAAAGCCATCCAGTCCCTGATGTCAGCCAGGCAGTCGAGCAGAGGTTGAATAGAGCCTGTACCATTTTGTCTTAGGGGGAAGTAAATTTGACAGTCATCAGCGTAGAAGTGGAAAGGTATACAGGTAGTCCCCGATTTACGAGCGAGATCCGTTACAACGAGGCGCTCGTAAACCGGAAATCTCGTAATTTGGAACGGCCGCCACGCTTCTCGTAAGTCCGGAAATTCGCTCGTAAATTGGAACGGTTTTGCTAGCGCGACTACAAACACTCGTTTTTCATCGAAAAACTGCTTATGAGTGCATAAAAATGATCGGAAACGTGTGTCCACATGTTTAGCTAACGAACTGTGGTGAAAAAACACAGGAAAACTCAGTATTTTTTGCGTTTTTTCCAATAATTCGCCAGCTCGTAAGTCTGGAACCTCGTAGATCAGAGCGCTCGTAAATCGGGGACTACCTGTATTGTGTTTCCGGAAAATAGCACCGAGTGGCAGCAGGTATAAGGAGAACAAGAGAGGACCCAGGATGGACCCCTGCGGAACCCCCCATTTAAGAGCCGCCACTGCAGAAGTAAAATCATTGATGGACACACAAAAAGACCTGTCAGAGAGGTAGGATCTGAACCAGTTTAGGGCTGATCCTGAGATGCCCACCCACTGCTCCAACCTAGCAATGAGGATCTCATGGTCGATGGTGTCGAAAGCGGATGTGAGGTCCAATAGGACAAGCAGCACAGAGTCACCAGTATCTGTGGATAGGAAGATGTCGTTAAAAACCTTCAGTAGGGCAGTCTCAGTGCTGTGGAGGGATTTGAAGCCAGACTGGAATAGCTCGGGGATAGCGTGATCCTCCAGGAAGCACTTTAGTTGGGACTCAACTATTTTCTCTAGAAGTTTAGAAACAAATGGGAGTCTGGAGACAGGCCTGAAATTGGATAATACTGACGGGTCGAGGTTTGGTTTTTTCAGGAGGGGTTGAACAGCAGCATGTTTTAATGATTTTGGCACCACACCCGAGGATAGACTGCTATTTACAATCGAGAGAATGGAGGGACCTAGAGTGTGAAAAACCTCCTTTAGAAGCCGAGGGGGGACCACATCGAAGGGGGAGCCAGATGGTTTCAGGCTGCACATGACCTGCTCTAGAGAGGACAGAGAGACTGGTTCAAAATGGTCACAAACAGCAACAGATTGAGGTGGGATGGATGGATCGTGAGATGGAGGAGAAATGAGAGCCCTGGTGGTTGCGATTTTATCTAAAAAGAAATGTTGGAAGTTCTCGCACAGCTCAGTCGAGGCTTCCATGGGTGATTGTTCAGTGAGGTGGAGAACAGAGTTTAGGGTGGAGAACAGAACTCGAGGGTTACGAGATTTTCTAGCTATAAGCCAAAAGTGTCTCTAAATCCTTAGCTAAAGGGGCAAAATATTAGCTAAATGTAGCAAAACACTTGCTAAACTGAAAAACAACATCTAGAATATAAAAATGGCAAAACGAGAGCAAAAACAAAAGACCGGCTAAAAGAGTATGTAGCTGACCAATAGCAAAAAGTACAGTTTCCTTCTGGCTGCTCCCTTCTTCAGAGATCACCACAGGGAACTAAGTCACACAAAGACTTTAGCTATTGTTTTTACACCGGATGTCCTTCCTGACACAACCACAGACCACTGAGCTACCACAGCCCTCTGTGTGGAGCAGAGATCTGCTATCTGGGGTGCAGATGGTGGGGGTTAAGGGCCTTGCTCAGGTGGCCAGAGTGGGTAGAGGGTAGAGGCAGGTGTGGGTGTTCCCCACCCACATTTTTATGTCGTCAGTCTTGGAGATTGAGCTGATGACCATCACAGGCTACCTTTGCCTAACAACCTCTGTTCCACCACTCCCCTAGCCAAACTTAAAAGTTGCAAAACGCTAGCTAAATGCCAAATTTTGCAACTGACACAAAGCTGAAAAACATAACAAGCTAAAAGTGCCAAAAGCACAGTAAAAAGAAAAACATGAACAAAAAATCTGACAAAAGGCAGAAAATCAGCTAAAAGTCTCAAAAGACAGGCTAAAAGCTACACATAGCAGACTGGTAACAAGCTTAAAGTAACAAGATGCTAGCTAAATGCCAAATTTTGCTAAACACTTGCATAAAGCTGAAAAAATAATTTGCTAAAAGTGCCAAATGCATAGTTAAAAGAAAAACATGAACAACAAAAAAATCTGACAAAAGGTAATAATTTACTAAGAGCTGAAAGTATCAAAAGCTAGGCTAAAAGCTAAACATGGCAGACTGGTAGCTACAAGCTTAAAGTTGTGAAATGCTAGCTAAAAGCCAAAAGTAACAAAACATTGCTTACAGGCAAGATGAAAGCGACAAAACGCTGGCTAAAAGTAGACAAATGTTGGCTAACAGCAGAAATAATACAGTATTTAAATAAAAAAAGCTACAAGTAACAAAAACTAATAATTAGCCTACAGCATTTATCTCGTGAATGAGCTGACCCTTCAATATGTTCATCCCTCCATTCATCCATCATCTTTACCTGAATCTTCCTTTCCTGGTCGCGGGGGTCACTGGTGCTCACATCCAGCAGTCGCTGTGCGAGGGGCGGTGGACATCTGGTCTCCAGTCCATCTTTTGATAGGAATGACTAAAATTATACTATGCAGAAGCAGGTAGAATGTGAAAACATACTGCAGACTTATAAAAAAACAGGAAAACAAAAGAACGATGAGTCAGCGTTCACACTCATCTGTTTCTGTATTAATACGTTTCAAATATTTCTTCATCTCTAAGTTACCGGTATGTGTGAGGATCTAAGAAGTTCTTGGACAAAAGCATCATAATTCTAGCTGAATAAAGCCTGCAGTATAAAAATGTATATTTATTCATGCTGTCTTTTTATTTGTTTATATAAATTTGCTTTCAGATGATGTTTACGCCTACGCTCTGTCCAAGACTCTGACCAAGATTTCTTCACCTGCAACCGTGGGGCTCTACTCGTCGTGTCAGGACAGGATTTCTCTGATCCTGGAGCAAATGGAAGGTATGCAGAACGTCTGACATGGCAGGTTAGCTCTCAAACAGCCGCTTGAACCCCGGGACGATGATGAGCAGGTAGACAGGCACCATGGGAGGCTGGCAGCAGCCTTCTACTCCAGATGTTCACATGCTTACAGTGTTGTTGACGACACTGGTTCCGTTTCTGCAGTTAGCTGTGAACATGATGGGAACGTGTGAAACAAGGTCACCATGACGCCGTGCTGACGCAATGCTACAACACCCAGACTTCCACAAAACTAGAAAAGAGAAAACTGAAAGTTATGCACCATAAATCATGTTCCCTGAAGGAAGGGAACGAGTTGCAACATACTTGCTATGGGAATTGCGTCCCCGCGCGATTACCTGAAGGAATATACTCAGGCCTTTACGGCTAGGGCGTCAACGCCGCGCCAGAGGCCCCGCCCTCTGGGTACTTAAGCGGCTGACGCCCATCCATCTTTCTCCAAAATTGCACTTCACCAAGCTTTCAGCATTGAAAGGGGCCAGATATGTTGCACCTCGTTCCCTTCCTTCAGGGAACATGAGTTATGGTGCATAACTTTCAGTTCCCTTTCAGTCTGGTCTCTCGGTGCAACATACTTGCTATGGGAACGTAATCCATTCACGCCCTTGAAATGCTCAGCAAAGTACATGTGAGAACATCCATCCTAAAAGACAGGCAGCTCCCAGCTGCTTTCTGCAGGGAATGTAGAAAGCACATGCTAAAAGGAAAAAATGCAGAATGTAAAGAACATCAACGTGATGTTTCCACTGGGCATATATATTTACAACACCAACTAGAGACAGCCTAAGCGTGCTCCATCAGTGTGAATACTCATCATCTTCTTTTCCCACTGGAGCATCCTGAGAAACAGGAGGAAAAATAGACCCACCACGTCACAAGAAATTGGGTGACAAATGTGGAGGTAGAAAACCCAGGCCAAAGCACAGGGTAACCTCCCAGGTCCTTACAAGGAAACCTTTCTTTCTTTTATATATAGGGCATGACTAACAAGTGGAGCCCATCCTGATGTTGGAGATCAGTTAGGGAGAGGGGAAACCCTTCCAATAGACATCTCCTAGGCAAAACATAAACACCAAGGGGTACACTTGTGAATGTTGTTGTTGTTTGTTTTGGGACAAAGCAACCAAAGCCTTAGGCTCTCAGCCAGTTCCCTTCAGAGGCCAAGCTGAAAGTTGCCATAACCCTGGACGTGGGTGTAGAAGCTGTCCACGTGCCTGAGTCAGCAGGTCCCTGTGAGAAGGCAATTGCCATGGTATCCCTGATAACATTGATATCAACTCCGGGAACCACGTTTTCTGTGGCCATCTGGGGGCTATGAGAATCAGGGAGAGGGCTCCCTGGCGTACCCGTTCCAATGTCGCCCCGATCAGAGGGACAGGTGGAAAGGCATAGTAGAGCACCCCTGCAGGCCAATCATGTACGAGAGCATCCATACCCAATGGAGCATCTGCTTCCTTCAAGGAGAAGTAGAGGTCACAGTGTGAGCTAGCCCTGCAAGCGAACAGGTCCACAGAGGCTCTCCCAAATCGTGACCAGACCTGTTCCACAATCCGTGGGTTCAGGCTCCATTCTGACGCCAAAAGAGGTCCTCTAGAGAGGGCGTCTGCTCCATAATTTAGTTCACCAGGGACATGAGTCGCCCTAAGTGACAAGATTCTTGGAGCACACCATGTGAGCATCCTCTGCGCCAGTCCGAGGAGGGCTTGGGACCTTGTCCCTCCCTCTCTGTTGATGAAGGACACTGTGGTCCTGTTATCTGATTTCACCAGGATATGTTGTCCAGCAATCAGACCTTTGTTGAAGAAGTATTTTAATGACAGGAATACGGCCAGCAACGCCAGGAAGTTGATATGTAATCTCGCTTCCTGCTCACTCCAAAGGTTGCGGGCGTTCTGATTTGTTTATTTTTTCTTCCCTTTATAGATGGCCTCCCTTCTCACC
Organism: Garcialebias charrua; assembly: GCA_038048925.1. Classification (NCBI taxonomy): domain Eukaryota; kingdom Metazoa; phylum Chordata; class Actinopteri; order Cyprinodontiformes; family Rivulidae; genus Garcialebias; species Garcialebias charrua. The sequence continues at coordinate 13,792 of JBBPBX010015970.1, read as the reverse complement.
TTACAGCCATCCTCTCACACCGATATTAATTTTTTTAAGAGAGAAAGGAAAGATAGAAAGTAAGACAACAAAACACAACAATTATCCACAAAAAGAGCACAAGGCAAACACACCCAACCTCCATCCGCAATCCTGCAAAGCACATGACAGAACACAGCAACAAAATACACATGCATAAAGACTAATAATATTCATGACCTTGCAGTAGATTTCCATAAATAAACATACCCATACCTACAAATATATATACATATACATTCATATCACATATCCATCTACATATCTGCATATGATATCTACATATACATCCCTGCATCCATTTGTGTGTGGTTGTGAGCATGCATAAGTGAATAAGGTTCCGCATATGATATCTACATATACATCCCTGCATCCATTTGTGTGTGGCTGTGAACATGCATAAGTGAATAAGGTTCCTCCAATAGAACATTCAGTAGCGACCGTGAAGCATCAGAGATCTGCCCTCCCAAGGCCCGAGGCAGACGAAGGGGCGGTCAAAGCCCAAGACCCCAAGAAGGACCCCGAGCCCATAGTCCCCAGGGCCACCTGAACAGGACGAGCCACTCACCCTCTCCCCAGATCTGACCAAGGGGGAGAACCGGACGAGCCCCACCAGCGACTACACACAATGACCCCCGAGAGGCCATCAGCGACAAACACACAGGCCCCCGCCGGAGCCCGCTGCAAGAGCCCGTTGCACTGACGTACCCCCAGGCCCGGTCACCGAGGCCCGGGCACCAGGGACGCCCACCCCTCAGGCCCAGACCCGATAGGACCAGAGGACCCGAGCCCCACCAGGCAGTCACCAGGCCGAGCCGACACACGCCCAAGCGCCCAACCCCTGAAAGCGACAACAAGGGCCCCCAGCACGCCCGCAGGTGAAAGGACACCCACCCGGGGGCCACGTGGTAGGAGCGCGACACCAAGTAGCCTCAGATGTAACAGAGAGGGGGCAGTCCGTTCTGACTTCTACAGATCGCCCCCCATCCTGTTTTTGAGGCGTCCGTTGTGATGACCACACGAGATGACACCTTTCCCAGTGAGACCCCTTCTGTGAAAACGGACAAATCTCTCCAGGGTTCCAGGGCCTTCAGGCACTCTGAATCTATCCCAACCTTTCCTGCTTGGTTAGGCAGGTCGGGTTGTATTCGTTGGTTTAGCCATACTTGTATGGGCCGCATTTTCAGTAATGCGTGTGGCACACAGGGAATGGCTTCCGCCAAGAGGCCTAAAAGGCGTTGGCAGGTTTCATAGGGACCCGTTGGTCCAGTTTAAATCTTTCCAGGCAACGGCGAATGGAGGAAACTCGTTCCTTTGAGAGCCATGCTCTGTACCGGACAGTGTCGATCTGTACTCCCAGAAATACGGTAACCCGTGATGGAGTCAAATCGCTTTTTTTTTAGGTTTATGACAAAACCGAGAGACTCCAGGTGAGAAATCACCTTATAGGAGTGTGACTGGGCCTGCTTTCTGCTTTCAGCCAGTATCAGTAGGTCATCCAAGTAATTCATGACCCTGAGTCCTTGATTCCTAAGAGGGGTCAGGGCTGCATCCAGACATTTAGTAAATGTACGCGGAGCAGTCTTTAAACCGAAGGGTAAAGCTTTGAATTCATAAGCGTTTCCCTCAAAAGCAAAGCGGAGGAACTTTCTGTGTTTCCTCCACACGCCTATATGAAAATAGGCATCTTTTAAATCCACTGTACACGCGTAGTCTCCAGGGGCCTCATGTATCAACCATGCGTGCGCACAAAAACATTGCGCACGTCACTTTCCACGCAAAGTGGCGTATGTATCAAATCTGATATGAACGGGAATATCTGCGCATCCACGTACAAATCCACGGCTGCTCCCCTGCTTGCGTACGCACGTTTCTGTGGTTATTGTTCCTTTGGCGACACTTACAGGTTATTCAGAGAAACTGTGTCCATGATATGAAAATAATCATAAATCCCACCAAACACACATGATTAACAATTATTACATCCACATGGACGCAATTAGATGAGTGGATATAAAAGCATGCGCCAAATAGTGGCAACGATATTGACAACAATGAGATGTGATTTCTTTAAATAAGAAGTTAACCAAGCTGTACCAACACGCCTACGTTTAGGTCAGTGTGTAGCGCGGTTGCCTTTAGTTCCAAAGGTCATGAGTTCGAATCTCGCATGGTACAACGTTTCTCTTTTTTTTTTCGTTCCAGATTTAAATACACATGAAAACTATTTACAAAACAAGAAATCGTCTGCTTCCTTTCATTTCATGTATTGTTCTATTTCTTGTTGTTTTATTAAATAGTTTTCCTGTGTTCTTTAAATCTGGAATGAAAAAAAAAAACGTTGTACCAAGGGGGAGTCGATCTCACGACCTTTGGGACGAAGGGCGGGCGCGCTCACCACTAACCTATACAGGCATGTTAGAGCAGATGGGTCAACTTCTTGTTTAAAAGTGGATGGTATGTTTTGCGCTAGGCGTGCCGAATAAAACCTTTTTCCGTGCTTCTCTGCCTCACTCAGAAGTGATTCCTGTTCACAGTCCGTGAAGTTCCTCTTTTTTCCACGTTCCGACATGATTTGCAATGGAGCAGAGACGACATTCCTGTCGTGCATGGCATATTTGAATGACTTTGCATATTCATACGGAGGCGTGTCAAAGGCGGAGTCGGCCACTCTCTCATGTGCGCTCAGTTCCACGTTCATCGTGATGTACAAAAGGAATGTGCGTGGATTCAGGTGTACGCAGGGTTTGATAAATCTGGATTTTTTTGTGCGTAGACACTTTTCTGGATTTGTCCGTACGTCACTTTTCAGTAAGAAATCCACGCAAGTCTTTGTACATGAGGCCCCTGGTCTCACAGACTGCTCTGCTCTGTTTTTTGCAGATGATGGGGTCCTACTGGCTTCATCAGTTCGTGATTTACAACTTTCACTGGAGCGGTTTGCAGCCGAGTGTGATGCGGCCGGGATGAGGATCAGTTCCTCCAAATCCGAGGCCATGGTCTTGAGCCGGAAAAGGGTAGCATGCCCTCTCCGGGTCGGGGAGGAGGTCCTGCCCCAAGTGGAGGAGTTTAAGTATCTCGGGATCTTGTTCACGAATGAGGGAAAACTGGAGCGTGAGATCGATAGGCGGATAGGTGCAGCGTCCGCAGTGAAGCGGGCGCTGTACCGGTCTGTCGTGGTGAAGAGAGAGCTGAGTCAAAAGGCAAAGCTCTCAATTTACCGATCGATCTACGTTCCCACCCTCATCTATGGTCATGAGCTTTGGGTTATGACCGAAAGAACAAGATCTCGGATACAAGCGGCTGAAATGAGTTTTCTCCGCAGGGTGGCTGGACTCTCCCTTAGAGATAGGGTGAGAAGCTCAGTCATCCGGGAGGGACTCGGAGTAGAGCCGCTGCTTCTCCACATCGAGAGGAGCCAGTTGAGGTGGCTCGGGCATCTGGTTAGGATGCCTCCTGGACGCCTCCCTGGTGAGGTGTTCCGGGCATGTCCCACCGGGAGGAGACCCAGAGGAAGACCCAGGACGCGCTGGAGGGACTATGTTTCTCGGCTGGCCTGGGAACGCCTTGGGATTCCCCCGGAGGAGCTGCTCCAAGTGGCTGGGGAGAGGGAAGTCTGGGCCTCCCTACTTAGGCTGCTACCCCCGCGACCCGACCCCGGATAAGCGGAAGAAAATGGATGGATGGATGGATGGATATATATACAGGGAACCCCCGACCTACGAACGAGTTCGGGACCTAAGAACGGTTCGCAGCTCGATCTGTTCGCAGGTCAGACCTTCCGTACACTCGTCACTCGGGGATGTCCTGTATTTTTTTTTTTTTTGTGGTACCAAGTACTGTACAGTACGTACTTCGCCTATCCTAACACACCTAACACAGTGTAATTAATTAATACAGTACAGTAATAAAAATATAAATTAAATAAAAATATAATTTCTTACTTGGAGGTGGTCAAAGCCGCTGCTGCGTCCCGTGTTAGCTCCCTTGTTAGCTTCTGGAGCTAGCCAGGCCGGAGGTGTTCTCGCGGCGGCCTGGCACCATCGGCGATAAATCTGCAGCTGCCTGAGACATCCACAAAGTTCACAGAGACGTTTCCAGCTCGTAATTAATCCATATGAAGCCATCCTGGTCACCAGTCTTCCAAACCTGGCTGCCTGCAGCCGTAACTATGACCTAAGATGGCGTCCGGTGTTAGCTTCTGGAGCTAGCCAGGCCGGAGGTGTTCTCGCGGCGGCCTGGCACCATCGGCGATAAATCTGCAGCTGCCTGAGACATCCACAAAGTTCACAGAGACGTTTCCAGCTCGTAATTAATCCATATGAAGCGATCCTGGTCACCAGTCTTCCAAACCTGGCTGCCTGCAGCCGTAACTATGACCTAAGATGGCGTCCGGTGTTCTGCTTTAACTAGTAACCCTGTAAACTGGAGAGTTTCAAAGCAGCCGTGACTGACCTAAGATGGCCTCCGGTGTTCTGCCTTAATTTGTGACCGTGAAAACTTGAGACCTTCTTCCTGTTATGACCGGAAGTTGCACAATTATTGCGCAATCATGACAAAAATGATCAGAAATGATCATTTTTATCATAATTATTATTTATAAAGCCTTTAAAACAACCACAGCTGCAACAAAGTGCTGTACACATGAAATTAAGAACATTAAAACACAAAAAAAAAAAAAAAAAAAAAATTTATACAGTAATGTCATATTTTTATTAAATATGATACGTTCGTAGGTCCGGGCCGCCGTAGGTCGATGGAGTCGTAGGTAGGGGGTTACCTGTACACGCGTAGTCTCCAGGTCTCACAGACTGGAGAACTTGCCGCAGTGTAAGCATCTTGAACTTAAATGATTTAATCCTTTTGTTGAGAGTCCTGAGATCCAGAATCGGTCTCGGGGAATGATCCTTTTAGGGCACCAGGAAGTACTTGCTGTAGTGGCCAGAGCGTAGTTTGCGTCCTGAGACCAAACTAATCACTCCCTTTTGGAGCATCGTCGAAACTTCCTCCCTCAGCACGTGTGCACGTGTAGGGTTGATCTTAGATTGCAGCACCCCTGTGAAAAGGGGCAGTCTTTTTGAGAACTGCAACTTGAGCCCGTGACATATCGTTGTCATGACCCAATTGTTTGGTAGACACGCCTTCCAGGCCTGCGCATGCACGCTGAGTCTGGAGGGCATGTTGAATTGCTGCTCGTCGTGTTTTAGCTGCAACTTGAGCCCGTGACATATCGTTGTCATGACCCAATTGTTTGGTAGACACGCCTTCCAGGCCTGCGCATGCACGCTGAGTCTGGAGGGCATGTTGAATTGCTGCTCGTCGTGTTTTAGCGCAAAAGGGTGACCTTTGACCTCTCTTGCGCTCTTTCGAGCAAGCTGGTCGGCCCGATGGAAGATATTGTGAGATCTGACCGTCTCTGGCAGAGCTTGCGTATCTCGCTGCGGTTCATAGTTTGACCACATGGTTTGTTTATAAAAAATGGGACTCGAGTCAAGAACCAGGGCAGTCTGTGCTTTGGTACTTTTATTTTTGTACAGGTAGTCCCCGATTTACGAGCGAGATCCGTCACAACGAGGCGCTCGTAAACCGGAAATCTCGTAATTTGGAACGGCCGCCATTTCGCTCGTAAATCCGGAAATCCGCTCGTAAATTGGAACGGTTTTCGCTAGCGCACCTAAAAACACTCTATTTTCATCTAAAAACTACTTTTGAGTGCATAAAAATGATCGGAAACGTGTGTTTATATGCTTAACTTGCTAACTGAAGTGAAAAAACACATGAAAACTCAGTATTTTTTTCGTTTTTTCCAAAAATGTGCAGCTCGTAAGTCTGGAACCTCGCAGATCAGAGCGCTCGTAAATCGGGGACTACCTGTACATGTCTGAAACAGTGTTTGTTTTGTTTACACATGCAATAGGCAAGTCATGTTTTGTGTGCGTACACATGCCACTAGTTCCTCGTAGTTTTTTACAAGGGGAGACTGGGCTCAAAAAGTTAGGTTCCCGTACCACGTGGGCGGGCAAACCTGTAAAATTATCAGTTTGTCCTGTTTAATCAGGTCCGAGTCTGCTTTCCACATGGGGTCACTGAAGAGGTCCTTGGTCAGTACTGGAAAGTTTCACTGTCACCAGCGGGTCTCTTCTGTCGGAGGCCACGCGTGTCTCCCTTTGGGGGTGCAAAGCTTTTCCTTAGCAACCCCTCGCGGAGGGCTTCCGCTTGTTTGCGTCTTTGTTCCAGCCTGGTCTGGACGCGTTCCAGGGCTCCCCCGAAGAGTCCCGTCGACTCGATCGGGTGCTGGAGGAAAGTGGACCTCTGGTTTTCTGGGAGGTTGGACAATGTTAGCCAAAGATGGCGCTGGGTGACAACTCTTTCCGCCATTGCTTTGCCTTGGGAAATGGCTATTGTCTCCATCATGCGGAGCACGAGAACAGAGGCACGGGGGGCTCCTCCATGACCTCCGTTGCGTCCTGCTCGTCTTTTGTTACCTGGATATCTTGCAGTTTTTCTGCCAGGTATGCCTGCACCATGGACGGTGCATTCATTGCGCGAGCTGCGAGGCCCTGAGCCTTGTAGCACTTCTCGAGTTGTTTCTCCGAAGCGCGGCAGGCCCTGCTGGGTAGCGCTGGTTTCGTCCCTGTGGCTGTGGGGGCCAAGTGAGCCGCCAGAGTCTCCTCTATCAGGGGTGCGCTGGCAAGGCCCACTGTCTCCATTCCCGCGACATCAAGGAGTCGGGATAATGGCAGCATGATGGAAGCTCCAGGTTCCGCCCAGGAGCGTTTGAGCTCCGTGAGGAAGTCCAGAAAAATTGGCATTTTCTGCGACGTTGTCGGCTGCTTCGTGTAGAAGTAGCTTCCCGCTAGCCTCGTAGCCTGTTGGTGAGGCGTGGGGTCTGGCCACGTGACCTGTAGGGCATCCGCCGCCCTATGGTAAATGGTAAATGGAGCTTATTTATATAGCGCTTTCCAGCCCCCTGTGAGGAGCCCCAAAGCACTTTACAATACCAGCCATCCACCCATTCATTCACACATTCATACACCGGTAGTGGTAGCCTGCCTTGCAAGGCGCCATCCAGACCTACCGGGAGCAACTCGGGGTTAAGTGTCTTGCCCAGGTACACAACGACACATACGAACAGAGCAGGTACCGACAAGTCCGGTTCCGGAAGAATTTGCACCAGGTTCTGGGAGGAATCCACAGTTTCTTCTTTGTGACCATATTCGGCGTCTTGGTCGGACACTTCGGGCGTCGAGTCCTCGACGGCAACTGAGGAGTCCGACATGTTGTCCTCTCCGACTCGACTGCTGCATTCCAGGTCCACGTTTTCGAGCTCCGGTTCAGGAGCGAGCACTTTAGTGCGACGTGCGACCTTCAGCGCCGCGTTCCTAGCCAAGGATTTGGCCAACGCGTCAGTACGTCGTTTCCTCACTACCGCCGACATTCGACGGCAGTGGGAGCAGGAGTCGGGGAATTCCAGCGCTTTCCTCGCGTGCAGAATCCCTAGGCAGACAGGACAGGCCTCGTGGGTGTCCGTCGCCGAGAGGGAGTAGCCGCAACCGCTGGGGCATGGGCGCGAGCGAGGACTCGTCGTCCTGGTTTTCTTCCTCCTTGTCCTCCGTTTTCCCTTCTCGGGAGCCATGTCCGGCGAAAAGATTAGAAGTTGGTCCTAGTTTCCTTTTGTTCGAAGCCGTCTTCTCCGTCGTCTTGCTTTCACTGGTTAGCCTGCTAATGATTAGCAGGAGGTTGTGACGCAGTTAGCGCCGTCGAGCGAAGCAGCTGCGGAAAAAGAAGAAAACTTTGAGGTAAGTAGAAAAACGCTGGACTAGCTTTCGCCAGCCCAGCAATACGCAGGAAAATTTCTCTTTATGCTCAGTGTAGGGAGCAAGCTCACCTCAGTTGAGCAATGCGACAACAGAGAAGTCCCACGAAGTTCAGGTGTTAAGCGAGGTGAAGGGCAAAAAAGAGAAAGATGGATGGGCGTCAGCCGCTTAAGTACCCAGAGGGCGGGGCCTCTGGCGCAGCGTTGACGCCCTAGCCGTAAAGGCGTGAGTATATTCCTTCAGGTAATCGCACGGGGGCGTAATTCCTATAGCAAGTATGTTGCACCGAGAGACCAGACTGAAAGGGAACTAGAACTAGATAAATTGTAGCTCCTGTGAAAATGCATCGTGGATGCTTACTGCTGAATGGTTTGTGCTGAAAGCTGCTGAAGAAGCTGAAACCAGCTGAAAAGGTTTAATCACTAAACTGTTGATGTGAGTTGAATTTGAGCAGCTGGCATTAGCTGAAAGCAGGAAATCAAAAGAGGAAAGCAGCAGAAAAATAGCAGGAATGTGGAGAAAAAGCTGAATAGAGCTACAAATAAACTGATGTGAGCAGAAAAAAGCTGAAATTAGAAGAAAAAAAAGGATTCAAGAAAGACAGGCTAAAAGCTATACATAGCAGACTGATAACAAGCTGAATAGAGCTTCAAGAAAGTGTTTTTTAAAGATGAAATTAGCAGAAAGACTGAAAGGGGCATCAAAAGTTGAAATTATTTGAAAGAATCACAAAAGGCAGAAATAAAAACAACAAAAAGGCAGAAAAAGGATAAAAATTAGCTGCAAATACCTTTTAAAAATAGCTGAAAAGCAGGAAAAAGCTGAACTTGGCAGAAAGAAACTGAAAGGAGCATAACAATCTAAAATTAGCAGAAAAAAGCTGAAATGAGCTAAAGGAAGCTGAAATTAGCAGAAAGAAGCTGAAATTAGCTAAAGGAAGCTGAAATTAGCACAAAGAAGCTGAAATGAGCTAAAGAAAGTTGATACTAACACAAAAAAGCTGAAATGAGCTAAAGCAAGCTGAAATCAGCACAAAGAAGCAAAATTAGCTAAAGATAGTTGATGCTAACACAAAAAAACTGAAATCAGCACAAAGAAGCAGCACAAAGAAGCTGAAATGAGCTAAAAAAATAAAAAAAAAGCTGATACTAACACAAAAAACTGAAATTAGCACAAAGAAGCTGAATGGAACAGAACCAGATCAAAAGCTGAAATGAGCAGTAAAAGGTTGTAAACGGCACAAAGTGTTTGAAGGATGGGGAGAGCTCCATTCATTTCCAAAGAGAACAACATGGCTGGAAAAGCTAAATAAAAATAAAAAACAAATTTAAAAAACTGCTCATTTACCAAAAGTCACAGCAGGAATGTTCTGAACAAGCTGAACATTTTGATATATGAGCTGTTGAAATTGCACAAATATTGCAGAAGGAGTTACGTTTTAGTCTCAACACGACCGGCTTCAACTCTACTTGATCTACACGATCTCGTGTTTTTCTATCCAAAAATGTTGCAGCTGAGTTGAGGCTGCTTCTCTTTTGCTGGTCTGAGCCTGCAAATCAAGTCCACGTGGTCCGGTCTCGTCTGGATTCTATTGTTGGCCGACACTCACAGAAACATCTGCACCTCCCAGTACCCAGTTGGTCTACATTTTATTATCTGTTCTTTATTTTTAATTGAACGCTGCCATTGCGAGGTTTTAAAAATAGTGGGTTTGATTCTCAAGACGTTCATGATTGAACATTTGTTGAACCTTCAGCTCGACTCAACTCGCTTAGATAAAGTAGGTCCTGAGAACCGAGCTGGAAGCTGGTGAGACCGCCCGATGGAAAGACTCTGACTGATATGGTGCCGAGCCGAGCCCACAGCACTGTCAGTGTTGTGAACGACTCTCAGCTACTACAACAATAATTAACTAAGTTACAGCTGTTCCCGTGTTGGTTAAAGTTGATCAGCTGTGGCAGCCATCTTGAAACAGAATGACTTCAAACGTGCATTCAATGATTGCTTTCTGAAAGTTTCATTAAAATCCATCCAGTAGTTTGTGAGATGTTTTGCTAACAGCATAAAATAAAATAAATGAAACACACACACACAGAGACAAAACATTATTTCCTTTCCACCCTCCGAGGCAGATCATAAAAATCACTGTGACTCAAGTCATTTTTCAGATATTGAGCTTATTCTGGGTGTGGTAGCAAGTGAGTTAATCACAACACACAGACTGAGTTATAACTCATTTTTGTTTCAAACGTTGGCATGTAAGGTGGTGTAAAATACGGATTCCTTCAGTTAATATACTTTTCTGTTTATTTTTTAAATTTGCATCCATCTTGAATTGCACATACTACGATATACATTTACTTCATAAAACTCTTTATAAGTTACCATTTCTAAAAAGGTAACAATGCTTCTTTCAGTCATTTCAATTATCCTGCATTTAATATAAAAACAGCAGTGGTGGGATGTAACTAAGTACAAATACTTTGTTACTGTACTTAAGTACATTTTCCATGTATCTGTACTTTACTTAAGTAGAATTAAATGTGGGTACTTTTACTTTTACTGTGCTACATTTTACGTGAAGTATCTGTACTTTATACTACACTACATTTCTAAAATGTGTTGAGTTACAAGTTACATTCACGTTGCAGCTTTTTGATTTGTTGTTAGTTTGAAAGTAACTGATGTCGAGAGGGAAGTTGGTCCATTGAATCACTTCAAAGTGGACAGGTAACTTTAGACCCGCCTTCTAGAAGAGCTGGACCAATGACGTATATTCTAGTATGTCATTGTGCTGAGAGCACCCACAGCACCACTAACACACCTAAAATGGATTTCACTGCAGAGTGTCAGCCAGAAGATACACAACACCCATGACCTTAATGAAAGACTATTAAAAGATTATTAAAAGATTATTGAAATATTATTGAAAGACTATTGAAATATTATTAAAAGACTATTGAAATATTATTGAAAGACTATTGAAATATTATTAAAAGACTATTGAAATATTATTAAAAGCCTAATGAAATACAGTATTATTGAAAGAGTGTTCAGTACAGCAGGACAGATTTTCTCTCCCAAAAGAAACAGACTGTACTCAAAAAATCTTTGAAAACCAACTTCTTCTGAACTTGAACAAGAAATTCTTGCTGCAATATTAAAATGTGTCAGTTCATGGATGTTAGGCCAGGAGACAAGAGATGTCTCTAAATATTTCGACATTCAGGTCCAAGTTTTGAAAATGGTGTCAGGAAGTTAAAATATCGTTCACTATTGACACTTTACAAGTTGACTAGACAGTATTTTAACTAGAGTTGATGACAAACTGGAGTTGAAATGATCAGAAGTTCCTTTGTTGTGTCTAATGCTCCTTTTTTTCTGTCAGACAATTTTTACTTAAGCGTGTTTACTGCAGTTAAAATGACACATTGGTTTGTGTTAAATAAAAACTTGCAAAGGTATAATCATTCTTCTTCCTTATTGTGTTACAATGACATTTAACTCTGCTTGTCATCCCTGAAATACTGACACACAGAATCACAAATCCAAATATGAACTGTGTCACATGTAAACAATAAAAACATGTATTAGTCAAGTCAAGTCAATTTTATTTATATAGCACAGTTAAAACAGATAAACTGTTATCAAGGTGCTTCACACACACAACATAAAATAGGTTTCAAAATTTACAGAACAGTATCACACACCAATGGTAAAAATTATGATAATAACAGTAGCAAAAGTATAATAAAAATATTATCTGCAGCAATGTTCATTAAAATGGCAAAACACTATCAATGCATTACAGAAAATATACATACCATAGGTACAGTTAATGATTTTGTAGACCATTGCATTAGGTAATACATTCCGCAAGTACTTTTACTTTAATGCTTTAAGTATTTTTAAAAGCAAGTATGTATTTACTTTTACTTAAGTAAAAACATTAATATGGTACTTCTACTTTTACTAGAGTACATTTTTGTCTGTTTATTTGTACTTTTACTTAAGTACAGTGTTTGAGTACTTTCTCCACCACTGAAAAACAGGCTGTGTTTATTTCAACAGTAAATCAATAAAAAATACAGCACTGTGTTCTGTTCACGTCCAACCAACACCTCTAAAAGTTGAGGTTGACCTCTTGAACAATGACCAAATCTTTACAGAGGAATAAAAAATAAATACAGGGGCCACAATTGCAGCCACAATGTGTGACAACAGGAAGGTGAAAATCTGTGCACGGACGAGTGACTGCGAGCAGATATGGTGGAGCAGGTGCAGCTGTGCTGAAAGGCTCCATAGAAAAGACGAGTTGTGTTATTTCACCCTGAAGGTCCTGCAGGAAGCCGGCGCGGGTGCTTTTTTAACCTTGGCAGATTTATTACACATTCCAGACCGAGCTTCATGCCCACATAATAAAAGCTGCAGAATAATGAGCCTTCAACATGTAGCAAGACAGATGATAAACACTATTCATGAAGTCCACACTCATTTTTAGTTTTGCTTTTGTTTGTTGTGACAGTGTGTTTCTGCAGAGGAGCCAGACGGATCGTTTACCTTGCAGCAGCTTTTTGGATTTAGTACCACGCTGCAGGCGTTTTATACGTCGCCAGAAGCCCAAAGAATAAAAAACCTGAACTTGTTGTTTTAATACTAGACAGAAAACTCTAAAAAAAAAAAAAAACTTCTGTGCAATGTCTGTGTGTTGGTGTTTTTTATTTTAATTTTATTTTTTTATTAAATTTATTAATTTCAAATTTAAAAAACACAAGAAAATTATTTACAAAACCACATTATAAAACAAAACAATACATGAAATGGAAGGAGGCAGAAGAAGAAAAAAATCTTATTATTTCTGCCCCTTCTTCAAACAAAATTAATTCAAACAATCAACTCAAATAGCAATCGCATATATAAAAAAATATAAGATATTAAATGATTTCTCACACAAAACCAGAAATAGTAATTTGCATACAAACCAATTTATGAATATTTGTTCAGGAATTTTGTTTTAATCATTAGATATTGACTTTGCAATTTTAATATCAAGTTCCAAACAATTCCACAGTCATATTCCATGTACCTGTACTAAAGTTGACCTACTCTTTAAACTAGTTCTGTATTGTGGCGTAACAAATATATCTGTTCCCTTGAGATTATAATTACTAATCCTTTTTACAAAAAGCCTTTGGATGTTTGAGGGTAATGAGAAATTCTGAGCTTTGAACAATAATAAAAGAATATTATAGTCAACCAAATCATAAAACTTTAGCCATTTCAATTTGTAAAACAAAACATTTGATGGATGGCAGTAATGTGTTCTTGTAATAATTCTTATGGCTCTCTTCCATAAAATAAAAATAGGCTAATAGTTACAGTTTTACATGCTGTACCCCAAATATCTAGTAAATTAAGTGCGGGAGTATAATTGTATTATCAGAGTCAGAGAGTCAGAGAGAATTTATTGTCATTTGCACCGCATGTAGTACATGTGTTGAAAACGAGATTATGTACACAGGGTCCCAGTTACATCCAACAACAAATGCAAGAGAAAAACAATAATAACATCTAGGATTAACTAAGAGAGACATCAGCTAGTAATACACTAAGCCCTAATGTAGTAGAAAAACATCATTATAAACAGCAGCACGAACATGAGCAGATGGTCACAGATGAACGCAGCAACAAGAAACAGATCAGTATCAGTATGATGTGACATTTTGCAGTGTTTATTCTTATTATTTATTTATTCATGAGTCTGACAGCCTCAGGGTAGAAGCTGTTTCTCAGTCTAGTGGTTCTACATTTGATGCTCCTCAACCTCCGTCCCGAGGGGAGTGGTGCAAAGAGTGAGTGTGCTGGGTGAGTGAGGTCTTTCATGATGCAGGTGGCTCTTTTTCTGCATCTGGAGGTGTAAATGTCTGTGATGGTGGGGAGACTGACTCCCACAGACT